>DWEM01002501.1:0-11962 GCA_018245935.1 Agara belti belti | reverse complement strand
GATTTGTACAAATTTATCACTTGGTACCTTAATATGCATAATGGTTTTAAAATATGTAAGAAATAAATAGAATTTGCGGAAAATATAAATAGGCAAAAGGGAAGTGTCAGTGCGCAGTGGAAAGTGCGCACTTATTACAAAACTGGGTCAGTAGTGGCGCCGCCCCTTTATCGAACACTACAGATGTCATACTTCTCATTTTACTAAAATAAGCTCTCCTTAAGAGATCACAAGAATCAGTTTGCGCTGAAGCACACGGGCGCTGCAGACGAGTGTGAAGGGAGAAGTGCAATTCGTTTGCATATTTTTCGGGCCTGAAAATGGTACCGGCCGGCGGTCGGGCTGTCGCTGAGAATACAGCAACTTTATTAGCAACACGCTGGATATCTAATATGGCCATTATATTATTCATTGTGAGCATTTTTCAATATCTGCAGCAGTGAAAATAGTGCTTCTCATTCGTATCTATTAGTGCGCAAAAGTGTGATATCGATGATCTCCAACATTTGTGTGTTATTTACAGATTTATAAATTATGAAAGTGCAGTCATGAAAAGATAATTTTAAAAACTCTTATAATAGGTTATTTAACAAATTTCAATTCGTGAATATCCTTACAATAATGACAAACGTTTGTGCTAGAAATACTAAAGTTGTTTTTCCTTTATTTTCTTTTGGCATTACGAAATATATTTTGTCCTAGATTCAATTGTATTGTAATAAAATAATTAGGCAACTATATTATTCATATTGCTTGTTAATAAGGAAATGGCAATAAAGTAACATTTAATTTAATAAATAATAAAGTAAAAATTTAATTTAATTTAAAAAAAAATGTTTTTCATAGTTTAGTAATCAAACCAATTCGAAGAAATTAATATATTATTTATAAAGTACTCCATTTCCAGTAAAGAAAAATGAACTAGAGTATTCTTAAATTAAAAAGAGTTTCTTTAATGTGCGTACATATTATTATTATTAATAATTATCACGATGGTCAACAGTCCACAAGCGAAGAGACTCCCAGCACAACAGTGGGGCGCACGGTCAGCCCGGCCGCGGGCGGCGCATACGATGTGACTCGGATGCGCGAGGAGGAGTTCGAGCGCCTCACCGTGTACATCGTGCCCGACGTGCCGTGCGAGCGCGGCGCCGCCGGCCGCGCCGAGCGCACGCTGCCCCGCAGCCTCGCGCTGCGCCCCTCCGCTGTGCTGTCCACACCCAATACACCGGTACGTGCTCAATACTTCCACAACTTTATTTCTGAGACAGGCATTGTCCTGATCAGATGCACCGGGCACAGCGAATGACGATGGACAAAAATTGAGTAACTAGAGTCAATATCAAATTATAAAATGTTACTGTACTAATTTTACATACGTATTTGAATATCAAGGATTACGAAGATATTAAAATTGGGGGTTAGTTGTTATTTTAAGAACGGCGAAAACTAATTTGGTAATGAAAATGTTCTTACAAAAAATGTAAATCCAATGCCTCAAATTATAAATTCATAGGCAGGCAATATGTTACCGCTACAATATAGCAATTTTCTTAAAAAAATAAATAAATGAGTAAAAGTATTTTCTTCAGTATTTAAGAAATCTGTATCAATTGCAGACCGAAGGTGTTTGGAGTACAGGAGTCATTCCTCGTGGAACTAGATTTGGACCTTTTGAAGGAACACGTACACCCAACAAACCAAATGACAAAGTCTCTTGGAGGTATTATTGGAGGGTAAGTAAAGTTTATTGTTTACACACATAGCACCGACCTTATACTTCGCTTTACAGTATACTTAAATAAATTGTAAAGATGGTAACGGCTTTGTACATATCTTTCATAAATGCCTGATATCAAAACATACCCATACTACAGGTACGAAACTAACTAATCTAGGTATTTGCAACTTTGCGCCCTCCTAAACCCAAAACACCTACGCACTTTTCTTGTCTCTAACTAACCTATTCCTCTCTCTTTTGGGGCAGGTACAGGAAACTGTCAGACATCATACTTATGGAAACATTAAGGTGAGATTGGGCTTTATTTACATTTTATGGTGATGGTTGCTTAATAAATTTATTCATATACCATTCCTGTTTTTGAAATTCAAGGTGTCCTTATCGTCTACCTTACAAAATACCAACATGACGGCGTCATTTATTCATATACATACACCTTGACATGTTTAATTGTTTCCTGAACATAAAATGCAATGACATTGGATGTCGTCCTTCATTCATCTACCATAATAATCATAAACAGACCGCTATCAGTTGCACGCGCATTGTAAATATAGCGCACGTGCCACGTGCTCGGCGTAACTTGTGTTCCGTCTTCACCAACAAAGTAAACACAATAGCGTCGGTTTTTAACTAATATAGGAGTAAGTCATTTTTATGGAGTAAAGCAGAGTGTTGCGTAACGTTATTTCTTAAGAAATATATAATTTTCAGATATTCAAAGATAGCGACTACTATTACCTGGACGGATCCGACACGAGCGTGGCGAACTGGATGCGTTACGTAGCGTCAGCTTACTCGCTTTCAGTGATGAACCTCGTGGCTTGTCAACACCAAGAACACATATATTTTTACACCATTAGGTAAGAAACAAATGTCAGATCACAACACTCACTTCTTTTATGCTTCTGTGGATTATTGTACTGTAACATGGCTACTTTCATAAAAAAAAATGTATTTAATTTGCTTTTTCAGAGATATAATGCCAAATGAAGAACTTATGGTGTGGTATTGTAAAGATTTCGCAACAAGATTAGGTTATGACATCGATCCGGAGAGGGCTACCTATTCTATATGTAAGTAGAAATATTCTTCATTTCCGAGATATGGACAACAATCAATTTGAACACATAACTATGTAATATCGAATTTTTATTTTTTATTGCAGGCAAAGAAGAAACGATAAAAAAAGCATACGGCTTGCCACCTGCCCCGGTTCATCCTGAAATTGCCTTTAATCACATGAAATACGTATTAGGACTTACAAATGCAAAAGAACTTTTAGAGACAGAAATTCCTAGTCGTCGAAGAAAACGAGAATCAAGTGAAAAATCAGGTCATGAAACATCAAGTTCTTTGACTCGCGAGGAACCAAGAATTGCAAATAAAACGGATAGATCCATTATCAGAGCAGACATATCTACAAACATCATCCATCATAAATCAGAAAATCCAATAGTAAATGAGTGTCCTACATTATTATCAACGAACGGTTTGATGCAGCCTCCATCTCCTGTGAAAATGCACCATAGAGACAATCAAACTCTAATAATTCATCAACACAAAGAGAGTACATCGCATGTAGTTATTCATCAATTAGAAAATCCGAGGATACACAGCAATAGGTCACCTGCGCATAACCAACATCTTAGGGATATGCGTGGACCTTCTCCAATGACACAAACCCACCAAGACAAAATTGGAAATAAGTCACCAAGTCTCACTCACTGCGGGCCACAACACTATGAACATCAGTTGACTCCCAACGACGGTTCGGTACGATCTGATGAAGGTTATCACAGCAATGGGTATCATGATGAATTTACACCTCCTGAAGATTCCAGTGATTCGGATGTAGAAAATTATGTTCTAGATTGCTCAAACAAAACAAATGAACCCAAAGAAACGGTTATTGTGCAAAAAAATGATATGGACATGCACCGCAATGAATACCGAAAAGTAAAAATAAAAATGCCAAGAGCTTATCAATACCAAAATCATAAAGATATGGATTGTGAAAGTGAAAAGGATTTAATTATAGCTGAAGAGATTGCTAGCGAGTCGCCGAAGAATTTATCACCTCCTCGTCGTGATCCTGCTACATCCACAGTGATAGTATTGGAATCTTCACAAAATACTATTGTTCCTCTCAACAAACCATACTACGAAGATGGGTCAATATCTCCGTCGCCTCAACCAGCTTTTATGCGATATTCCCCACCGGATACAAGGATATTAGAAACTATACTTACTGGAAACAGAATAGATACAAACAATAATGACCCAAATAGGAGACAGCCAAATGCAACTCCACCACCTTCATCTCCGACCGAAATGGCTTACTCCTATAAGAAAAGCCAGAGATATGGCAATGCGTGTAGTCCGGATTCCAGTTCAAATTTAACACCATTGCCGTCTTTACTACCATTACCCCAACAATTACCGACTCCAAGTGTAGCTTCTGTATATTCCACATCACCGCCACATACGATTCCGCATACTACAGAAATTAGGGAAATCCGGGAAATAAGGGAAATCAGAGAGACAAGATATGAAAGCCACTATCCGAATTATTCCTATAGCCTATATTCTCCACCAAATTCTACGATAATCACACAACTTGGATCTCCTCCAAATACATACTCTCCTACTGTATCATCTACGCACCAATATGAAAGAACACAAAATGGACAAAGCAGTCACCATTATCCGTCGTCAACGAGCGTAATTACACTTAAAAATTGTTCTCAGTTGAGTTTAATACAAAACTCAAACGTGAATAGTCAATTAGTACCACAACACGGTGCCATGAGCCCAGATGGCAGTTTGATGGTAGCTCCCATGAGCCCTAATTCACAATCTTCACGGGGCTACAGAAGTTTGCCCTATCCCTTGAAGAAGAAAGATGGAAAAATGCATTATGAATGCAATGTATGCTGCAAAACATTTGGTCAGTTATCAAATCTAAAAGTACATTTAAGAACGCACTCAGGCGAAAGACCTTTCAAGTGTAACGTATGCAACAAGTCGTTTACACAACTTGCCCACCTACAGAAACATCATCTAGTGCATACGGGAGAGAAACCTCACCAATGTGATATATGCAAGAAAAGGTTTTCATCCACGTCAAATTTGAAAACTCACCTTCGCTTACATTCAGGTCAAAAACCGTATGCATGCGATTTGTGTATGCAAAAATTCACGCAATTCGTTCATTTAAAACTTCATAAACGACTGCATACCAACGATAGGCCCTACGTTTGTCAGGGATGCGATAAAAAGTACATCAGTGCATCCGGACTTCGCACACATTGGAAAACTACAAGTTGCAAGCCCAATAATATCGAAGAAGTCTTAGCTATCACCAATGCTGCTAACACTGAATGTATTGGTAAGTATTGAGCTATCATTAAATCGCGTTAAATATCATATTGTTTCTAATATTTTGCACACTAATTATTTATAAATATTTTTTTTCCTATTTTGTACACTAATATATTTCTTTAATATTACACCATATAACGCGAAAACAAACTGAGACGCGGGAGTAGCCGCATCGCGTTGCACTTTCTCTTCGTAGGTGAACTACAACTTTCACTTGCGCTGTCTCTGAACGCGGCCGATTTCATTTTCGCGTGCACTTTGCAGGTACCGTCGACAAAGACTGCCATGAAAGAGAGGGGCACGAAGCGTACGAGGTGCATTCGGCGTCGCAGGGAGGACTGGTGGGAGCCGGTGGGGCGCGCGTTAACTTGTCGCACAGTGAAGTGTTGCTGGGAGGGCACGCGCACACTACCACTCCGCACCTCGTGACGGGCCACGGACAGCTGTCGCCGGCGAGCACGCCGTACCGGCCGCTGCACCCGCCGCCCGAACACGAGCCGCAGCACTACGGCGCGGCAGCTGGTGAAACGCGCCCCAGTGTGATCGAATCCAACCAGCCGCTCATCATCGAGTGCACCTGAAAGCGAGCGAGCCGTCTGCCGCGCCGCCGCGCTATCCTTCGACGCCGGTCTGTCGCGTTTCTCCCCGCCGCATCATGTGATTCCACTCTTGTGATCTAACTTTCAATAGTTATCCGTTCGTTGTAAAGTGACAATCGTGGGTATAACACTCATTTCAGTGGCTATGAGATTAATATAAAAACTTTGACATGTATATTTGTATAAATAGTTTAATTTTAAGCGCATTGCGGTGTTATTAAGTACTAAGTACTTGTATAAGGACACGATCGTTTCGTGAAATGTTTCGTCGCCCGTTTTAGTATTTTTATTAAGGTCTCAAGCCTATCTTTGTGCTAATGCTCAATTTTTCTACATAGGTTTTCTATTGTAAATACGTTTTATGACAACTTTAATTTAAAAATATATATGTACCTATATTTACTGTAAATATATTCTTACAATTGCGTAAATGTTCTACAACGTCTTTGTAAATTTTGTGTCAATACAGGCGACTACCTATTACTTATCTTGTTGTTCTACGGCATCAAATGAGAAACACGAAAATATTATAAATTCACCAAAGAAGGCCCTCAACAGCTAAACATAACTTCACACGTTTTGGACATAAACTACTCGGCATAGAAATTGTCACAAGTTGAGTCACATTGAAATTTACTAAGGTAATACTTTAAAGACAATCGAATTCAAATTAGGAGTAAGTGCCAAAAAAGCGCATAAATATTTTTTTACGTTTTAAGTTATCCTAATAAGATATTCATATAGTATTTTAAAATCGTTGTTCCTAATGAATAATCGGAGAGTAAGCGCATTAGAATATGCAGCAACCTAATTTTAATGTAACTTAGATTAAAATGGAGGAATCGTGTACATTGTCCCTACGCTAGAACAAATGGTGCTTCACATTGTAGAGTAGCGACCGCCCTGGCCGGCCGCGCCGCACCGCGTGGCCGTACGCGCTCGCATACTATTTACTACATGTAATCTTAGTTCACCCGATTAATAACTACTATGTACTGTTATATTCCAAATTTCTAGTACTTAAATATTATGATTCTCCTAATCAAAAAGGCTGAGATAAATATGTAATGTGACGATTGGCGAATGTTAGAGATACTGGTTTACATTATGTGTAAGTACGTAGTACGTCCATCGTATGGCGAATAACTACCGTACGGCTTGTGCGTGATGTAGAACCAAAACATAGCTTTTTGTATATGTCTATTGTTCGTGTAAGATTTTTACATGCAATCACTTGTAAATTTAATATCTGTATATTTTATACTTACTATTTACCTACAGAGCTAATTTTTGTATTAAATTAACTGTTTGAATATGAATAAAAATTATGTACGATTTATGAAAAGTACAATATAACTAAGCGTTGATTTTGACTAAAGAAACACAATAAAATTATTCGTAAATTTTTCAATTAGATGATTGTAAAAAACTAGGTATACGAGTATCTCGTTGATCAATAGTCTTGCATTATTATAAAATTAATAAATGTGTGCTTCTATATGTCGAAATCAAGTCGAAACGTTTTTCTATTTCTGACACTTATTTAAAATCTTTGTAGGTATATTCGTGAAATTATTATAATGTGACTTTTAAAAAGTTAATAGTATATATTAATATTGTAATTCTTTTTTTTTAATTGTCATTGCTGAAAAAACTTCTCGCCATTCCTTAAATTGGTTTTAAACATATTTTCAAGTTTGTAATGAACATATTTGTAATAACTTAGATAAATGAAGTCAGTAGTTACTTACGATACTATTTTGTAACATAAGTGTCGGAGGAACGTTTAAAGTATTTTGGTCTCTTGAAAAAATCGCACAAAATGTTGTTATTCCCTGTTTAAATTTTTTCTTTTATAAGGCTTTACATCTCAAAAGCCTAGGCGTCTAGTATTATCGTAATAAGAATTTTAAAAATCTTTTGAGGCGAAACTAGTAAAATTAATTTCAAAATCAGAATGAAACTAAGAACTGTGTTATCTTGATTTATTGTAAATAATATGATTCCCCAAATATCAGTCACTATAAAACCTTAAAATTTGTATTCATATTGTATAAAAGTATACTTAAAACTCTAAGACAGATAGGTCATTCTTACATAATATTATATAAGTACAATATGTAACTTATGGTACATCAAAATAAGCAATATATTACTGTATTGTAATAATCATTCTGCTATGATATTTATATGAACAATCTTATATCCCTTGTGACAAGGTACTATAATTATTTAATATGCCAGAAATACCTATACTCACTGTAAAAGCCTGTAATTTTGTACACTTGATCGATAATTATTTTAAAACATCAAATCCATTAAAACAGGAGTAAATGTAACGAAGTAGTTTCATTCAATATTTTTCTAATAACTCTGATATTACTAAAAGGTAAGGAAATTAACTCTATGTTAGCGTAGAATAGATTAACTGGTCACAAAGCGTGTAGATCGGAACCCAAACCTTCAATCTCTATTAATAAATAATAATATTCGTAGAAACAGTCATATTTATAACTTAATAGGTACAGCACAAGAGAATATGCTATATCGTATATAGGTACTTATAACTTATTAAGAATTTAGTAAAAAATATGTGAACAAAGATTCAAATACCTAAGTAATATACCTAGGTAATCAAGGTCAAAATAATCTTGAAACTTTTAAAATCGAAAATATCAAGTTCAATGAGAAATAGATTATGATGATATTCGCAAACTGATGAGAGGTTCGGTTGTTCCCAAATTACAGTATCCCATTATCAGACTGTAGTAACAGTGACTCTACTGTTTCATGCAGATATAGACAAAACACATTGTGGCTTCATCATTTTTACACCAAGATAATAGACACCTGATAGTAAAAAAGTCATAGCGTAGAAGTGTAGATTTCAGCTTCCAGCTCCGAGGTCTGGGTGTCAAATCCTGGCACACATCCCAGATGCTACAAAGTTGCGTGATCTTTAATTGCCAGCCAATTGTTATAATATTAAAGTAAAACATTGCAAGGAAACTTTACAGTTTTTCTTATTGTTATTTATGGCGAATGAAATCCACCAACTCGCGATTGAACAGCGTGGCTGATAATGGCTCTTAATTTTCTTATTCTGACGGGCGCCCGTGTGCTACAGTAAAAAAATTGAAGGATGTCGATGAAGTTGCACTACTTAATAAGTCAGCTTTATCTTTATTACGTATTCTACTATTACGCGTTACACTTTTTGTAGTGAGTCCTCATGTTGGATGATTGCGTGAAAGCGAGCTTGCATCGAGGACAAGAGTAGGGCTTCGCTCCGGTGTGGTAATTCAGGTGAGCCTTCAAATGATGTTTCTTCGTAAAGGATTTCGGGCACAATGTACATGAGAACGGTTTAACACCTGAAAAAAAAATGTTATTAGGTACATTGGAGGATTTCAGTGCCGTTGTGTTCTTCGAAATTAAATAAGCTACTGGGAGGCGTTGAACCTTTCTTTTGTAGGTAAGTAATAGACTGGACGGAATCTTTTACGAATCAAATCGTGACTCTACATATCATACTAGAAAAGGCACTAGGATGGCGCTATTTCATAGTTCTTAACTATTCAAAAAGCCTTCAATATGCTGAAGGGTACATGCAACCAGATACAACTATGTAAGATTTGTGTTAAAAATAAGCACACAAGTTCCAGACGATGCGGGGCAACAAGCATTTTATATACGACTAAAAGCAACGAACGTTGTTACTATCGATTTTATTCGACGATGCTAAAATTTCACAGGTTCATTATTTTGACAATACACAGTGAAAAAGTTATAAGTGAGTATATGCATACCAGTATGTAGTCGCAGATGCAACGTCATGTTGGACCTGTCAGCGAAGCGTTTATCGCAGTGTGTGCAAGCATAGGGCCGTTCGCCTGAATGCGTTCGCTGATGTTGTTTCAACAACATCTTACGAGAAAATGCCTTCCCGCACTCCTCACACACATGAGGTTTCACACCTATCATGATAATAACATATCGATGACTTTTCAATTGTGATAAAACGTTAACATTTACGACAAAACCCATCTCTACTTTGTTATTGACGTCGAGCACTATAAAAATACTATGTATGTATATTACTGAATACTATGTATGTATATTACGAAAAGCCTACGAATATTCATTTTAAATACAGATAATCAGTAGTTAATAACACGTTAAATGTACATATTAAGAACGTTATAATTATAACACATTTTAATAAATAAAAAATAGTAGTAGGATGTAGGATGCCCTGTATTTTGGAAAGATACATTTATGTACTAGCAAAACCGGCCACGCGTGTTCTAGCTGGGTGGTTGTCAACCCTGCATCAGCAGGTTAGATTAGATCCCAATGATAGTCGTCTTCTAGCAATTACAACTACACCACAATTTGTTGGAAACCTATGTAACTTATAAATAACTACAGCCCTTTGTCTATATAAAACACTTAGTTTGCAAAAAAAGAATGACATCACTATTTGAGATAAAAATTGTCACTGAGCAGAGCAAGTGTAAAATATCAATAGGATTCAGACATCATCATCATCGGATTATCGAGCCACAGGATTTTTACATATACTTATAAGTTATGTTGCATAATTATTCGTTATAACAGTAAAAGTAAAAGTATATGTATATTTACCTGTATGTATTCTTAAATGCATGTTGTATGCCACGCGCTGATTAAATGATTTCGGACAAGAAGGACACTTGTATTCCTTACGATTTCTGGAAAATAAATTATTAAGTTTTATACATAGGTTATTTTTTATTACTATGAATATAATGTTGCCATCACATTATACTCTTATGCGGCTATGCCTTCGGAGGTGATAATTGTAAGTAATAATTCTCAATTATGTTATTATTCGTTTTCTTATGACGCTGGTCGAAATTATGATGATTTATTAATTAAAATAATTATTGTTGATGGCAATTTTACTTACCTATGAATCTTAAGGTGACTGCTGAGATAGCCTCTATCATTGAAATATTTTCCACAGACAGGACAAGTGGTAGCAAACTCCTTAGTGCCGCGGTGAATTGACATGTGATATTTAAAGTTACGAAGTTGAGAAAACGTTTTGTGACATTCTCCACAACTATACCGACTGACTGATAAATGCCGCCTCATATGGATATTATATGCTTCGCTATTTGTGAAAACCTACGTAACAAAACGAATATAAATCAAAAATGTAAAGTAAAGAATCATTAGTCCATTATATTATTGATCCTAAGTATTAATTAAAATTGAATAAACAAGAAAACTTGTATACCTACTATATTGTGTCAAACTCTGTTCCATATAACTTTATTAGGGTAAATCTAATTTGCCCGACACGCAAGCAACCTTGTGTTACGTTGTAATTTTAACGTCACGATTTTTTTACATTTCCTATTTATTGTATTACAAATCTAAATAAAGGTAAAGATGTTAAGAGTGTACGTATTTAGTATTGCAATATTGAAAACAAAAACAAAATAAAATACCAAAACATTTATTATTAATTTTGCAAATTAGTACCCAATAATAATATCTTAGGACATATTCACCTACATGTAACCAGACAACTGATAAACTACATACATATATGTACATATAAATTTCTGAATACATACCTATATAGATAATTTTAGACCCAGCTATACAACAAAAATACTATGATTGGTATCGAACCGACGATCCCCGACTCAGTATTCAGTTCACTGGACTATCGGGTCAGTCAGTAGAATGATTGAAACCGGGATTTTTTTATATAAACAATATTTACTACTAACCTGCTGACAAACACTACATTTGGGTTCACATTTTTCGGTTGATAATAAATTATGTACATTTATTTTAATTTGCGAAGCTTTGTTAACGATAGTCTCCTTGACCTCCGCATTTAGCTGAAAAAAAAATGTATTACGCGTTGAAAACGAAGTAAGTAATAATGAACAGGATACCAATTGGTTATTTAAGTTTATACAAATATGATTACCTCGTCCTCGATATATTTTTGAGAATGAATCAAACTGCGAACTTTTTTACGAAACGGCCTGTAATTGTTAGGTTGATGAGGACGCCAGGGGCTCTGTAAAACCTTGTTCAAAATAACAGTAACTTTTTCTGTTGTGCGACTAGATTGAGCGCATACAGATTTGGACTCTTTCATTGCGTAAGCGTCATCAAAAGTTTCTTGCTTAAAAGTATTGCATGAATTGTTCACGACAGAAGCTTCACATCC
>DWEM01002500.1:0-11962 GCA_018245935.1 Agara belti belti | reverse complement strand
GGGTGTCGGGGGCGGCGCGGCGTGCGGCCTGGCGGGGGGGGGGGGGGGGGGGGGGGGCCGTACCCGTGTCGGGCAGCGGCGCCACGCGCGCCAGGAAGTGTCGGTGCGCGGCGTGCGCGACGCGCAGCGTGGCCTCGAGCGCCGCCACGTCGCGCTCGCGGCGCGCGGTGTCCGCGTCCAGCGCCGCGCCGCGCTCGCGAAGCTCCGCGCGCTCGGCCGCGAACTGCACGCCGCGATCGCGTTATCGCAAACCTCACATACGCACGTCGTGTGCACTGTTCATTGCAACGCGACTCACCTTAATCTTGAAGAAGGTCACGGAGAGCTGTTGACCCGCTTCGTCTTTGCCGAGCGATGCGATAAAAATGTCATGCCTGAAATTGGAAATTAT
Organism: Agara belti belti; assembly: GCA_018245935.1. Taxonomy (NCBI): domain Eukaryota; kingdom Metazoa; phylum Arthropoda; class Insecta; order Lepidoptera; family Hesperiidae; genus Agara; species Agara belti. Next base: position 11,571 of record DWEM01002500.1, on the reverse strand, counting down.
TATTTACCTAACGAAAATTTTATATGAAATATTTAGTAAAAACCATTTTTTTTTTGTATGTTAAATAACTTTAATGCTGCACTTGCCGCAGCCCAAATCCCTCGTCTCTTGAATTGCTCCATGGAGCCCGATCAAGAATTATCATGTTGTCGAAACCGTGCAATATTGTGTCGCTATACAATACATGCAACTTATATATAAATAATAATGAATAGATATTCATTAGAGTTAAATAATAAATATAGTTACAAGTAGTAACAATTGTCGTTAATCACATTTACCTCTTGACGAGTTGCTCAACTCGTTGCACCCGCTCCCGGATCATGGCCCGCAGCTGGCCGCAGTCGTGCACCAATGCTCGCTTCTGCACGTTGAACATGTCACGACGGGCCGCTATTTCTACTAGGCGCTCGTTCATGGCCTGTAAACAGTGACGTATTATCTGAGTAGGCAATACAACAATATGAAAAATAATCAATAGGTAATTAAATTATTAGTATGGTTAAAAAGCATGCGCTAATCAAAACAGCACTAGTCTTTAATCGCATTTATAATGTATCGCATTTTTTATCAAATATAAAAACCCTGAGTTTCGACACTGTCGTGCGATTCTACATGACGCCATTCGAAACGAAGAGTAGTAGAGAGAAGCGCCTACCGCGTCCAGATGCAGGCGCTGCTTATCGAGGGAGTAGGCGGTGTCGCCGAGGCCGGCGAGGGCGCGCGCGGCGTGCGCGGCCCGCAGCCGCAGCAGCGCGAGCTCGACGCGCGCGCGCCGCCACGTGGAGCGCGACGCGCGCAGCTCCTTATCGCCTCCCTCCACGTTCAGCATCGACGTGCGCAGACGACTTTGCTGGAAAGGGAAACGGAGCCCTCTTCACTCAACTCTATTGTACTGTTCCATCATGTAGAATGAAAATTCTCGTCGTGGCGAATATTCAACTTGACATTAAAATTAAGTACATCGATGAAAGAAATATTGCCTATGAAATTGCCAGCCTGCTACCTACCGCCTGCCACAATATTCGACAAATAAATACACGCAATAATACTTTGCACTGCGGTGCATCGATGGCGCTGTGATAGCTGGGCAAATATTTAAATTTCCAAAGTAATATTTCGAAAAAACCGACGGTTGCAATTCGATTAGAATTCGTTAATATAAATAACAGGTAATACCAAATGTATGTGTTCGCCGCTTTTGACCTCCAAGTCGCGGGTGAGCCGCCGCATGTCGTCGTGCAGTCGGTGCGAGTGCCGCTCCAGCAGCGCCACGCGCGCCGCGTGCCGCGCGCACACGTCCTTCAACCTGCCCGCACGCGCACCGAGCCGTTACTAACGACGATTGACGGTTGCGTTTGTCGCGACACCGATGAACAGGGCACCCTCTGGGTTCACAACCCGGCACACACTTCTGACTGACTGACTGACTGACTGATATGACTGACAGGACTGACATCTGACTGACATCGAGTCACATGTATTTTAAAACCTTCAATCCAAATATCCACTCGCTGTTACGGTGAAGGGGAACATCGTGAAGAGACCTGCACGCCATAGAGCGAGTTTAAGTATATTGCCTTCAGAGGTGCGTAAAGTCCATTGGCATTTCGCACTTGGCCAGCCTCTTCACTGTATGGAAGGCCCGTGTCCAACTTAGGAACATTGAAAAGAGACAGTGAACTGCGCTCACCTTTTCTCCCTCTCCACCAATTCGGCGGAGCACTCCCGCTCTGCTTGGGCACCCTCCATGTGTAGCACGCGCGCCCCTGTCGTTTCCACTTGATAACTCTGCATATAAAAATGCAATTAATAAATGTGATATACAGTGAAACTTGGTTCAGTTGAACCTGGATAAGTGAGAAACCTCCATAACCAGTACACAAGCTTAATTACCTCTGTTAGTGAGACAAAGCGAACCTCTATATCTGGGATCAGTTCTTTCGATTTTATCATCATAGTTACATCTACCTCTTTAACTGAGACAGCAAGTGCATTGCTAATATGTAAACTTTTTTAGCATATATTTAAAGTTTTTTTCTTGTTTAAAAAATATGCTCCATCAGACTAGGATTCCCTGTGTTGTGAGAAGACACAGTTTGCTTTGATAACTGGGGACAAATCCACATACGGCTATCTGATTCCAAATTAAGCAATTGAATGCCCGTGTTACGGTAACTGGACGGCTGATAAACCAAGTTTATACCAATAATATGTAATTAGGTATGTATTTATAACAGTAAAATCTAGTGTTAGGTGCTTAGGGTGCAAACTATAGCTAAGCTTACAACAACTTGACAATTAAAAGAGAACGTGCAACTATTTATTACTTTAGTGTATTATTAGTAAATGTATTTGCATCATGAATATTTTTGTATCACTTGTAATATATTATAGAAATTTAAAAAAACTATAATTTCAAATACTGAATTATATGCAGTAATTGAAATCATTACGAGGAATTTTTCTCTGCCAATGATATATATTGTGCAATTTATGAAAACATTACACAAATATTAGATTTTAGTGAAAATAGATAAATATCTATCATAAATACATACATATGTGTGCGGGCACAAGATGAATGCCACAATTTACTAACGATAGCGTAAAGTGACTCCTTTTGACTTTGCAAGTTCCTTTCCACGCCGCGCTGCTTGCTGTCCAACTTGCTCATAATCGCCTTGGAAGCTACGAAATTATGAACTTGGATCAGTGAGAATGTAAAAAAAAAGGAAGAAATTAAATTTTAATAATTGTTAGATCCTATTGAGCAGTGATAGTCAAGTGGTTTGAAATCCAGCCTCCCACTCCGGCGGGTCTGGGTTCCGATCCTGGCACGCACTTCTGACTCGTTACGTGCGTTTTATAATTAAAATTTAAATATCACTCGCTATAACGGTGAAGGTAGACATCGTTAGGAAACCAGTACACCCTAGAGATGTTATAAAGTGTATAATATTTTCTGAGGTGTGTAAAGTCTACCAAGCCACACTCGGCCAGCGTGGTAGACTATGTCCTAAATCCCCCTCACTATGAAAGGAGACCTGGTCCAGCATTGGACCAATAAAAAAAGATCCTAGGTCATGTCATATGTCAATATTCGCTGTCCCAAAATTATTGAGGCTAAAAGTAGGCAGCGTGAGTGACCTTTCATCTGCATATGGAACAGTTTTTCCTCGTTCTTGAGCGCGTTCAGGTTCTGCTGCTCCACGAAGGAGCAGTGCATCGCGCGCTGCTGGTTCATCGTCACCTGCGTGGCGTAGCGCTCCTCCTCCTACGTTCAAGTAAAGGCTGTTATTATTATTATTACACCCTATACCAGGGTTCAATCTCTGGGGTTTAATCTACAATATCATTCTAAATACTCTCTTTTATACACTTTACACATACAGAAGGAATACTTTTGGGATCGAAAAGGAATTTGAAAGTACATAATCCCTATTTGGCAGTCAGATTTAATAATCATTAGACTAACAAGCCAATCAAATGGACTGAGCACAAGATAAGTACATTTACGATTAAAATCAAATTGCAATGAGCAACTTTTACCCGAAAACTGAATATTATACCCATAGACAAAATTGACTCTACAAGATATCATAATATTGACTGAAAGTAATATTACTAGTCACAATGACTTTTTAGTTCACTTCACAGGTTTGCAACTAGATCGATTGTAATGATTATGTATAAAGATTTATACATTTTGATACCGAAATGAGGAAAAATCCGTGTTATAATTAGTGATGTTACATACGTGTAGCATATCTTCAAGCTCCTTTGCACGTTTTTCCGAAGATTTTGATTTATCCGTCGAATCGGACAGCTTCTGTTTGATGTCCATTAGCTGTAAAATGAAAAACACTCATAAAGTAGTGACAATCTCGCCATACATTATACACAAGTAGACTTCTACAGCGTCGGCCCGGTCAGAAATTACCAATCCGATAAATTTTTGAACTATTTTATGTGTTCCAAGTGTCATTTTCTTTACAAGTATCCAAACTCATAATAAATTAGGTATGGATATCTTTTAATATGTATAAGAAAGATGTTGTAAAATAATGTACTTTCCAATTGTGAGAGGACATTTCTGTCCACCAACAGTTAAAGGGTTGAAAAAGAGTCGAGCGTCAACTTACCTTGCTGTTGAGGGACTGCAATGCAACATCCTTACGGTGTTGCTCATCAAGGATATGTCGGTTTTCCATACGCAGGCCTTGCAGTGTGTTGCAAACGTTATGGGACTCACGCTGAAGGCTGAGATTCTGAGAAAAAATACATCTCAAAGTGAATTGTGTTAACAATAACTTTCATTTGTTTATGTAACTTAAGCATTACATGCACAATTATCTATACGAAGGACGGAGCAAACAAACAGACAACAGTCACAAGTGGCTGCTGCCATCTGTAACTGAATTCCAAACCTATTAACCTAGTCCTATTAACTGAATTAGTAAATGTCTTTGGTAAGACTAAGTTTTAGATCAGCAATATTAATCTATCTAGTAGACTCCTTATTAGTAATACATATTCACAATGACACTTCACTATATTGTTCTCAAGTACAGTATGGCCTTTGAAAGATAATGCTTTTTAACTTATTATAAGATATGAAATATAACTTGTACTACACTTCAACGTTGCTACAAGCACTGCAATTAATTGTGTATAATTAAATAAACATATAAATACTAACCTCGCTGTCTAGCGACAGAATCTGGTCGGCAGTGGACTGGCACGCGGCGCGCAGCTGGCTGAGCTGCTGCGCCAGCAGCATGTTCTCGCGCTGCGCGTCGCTGTTGTTGCCGCGCTGCTGCTCGCAGAACGCCTGCTGCTCGCGACACTGCTCCGCTACATTGTTAGCCTCCGTCCCCAGTACAGCATAGTCCTAGTAAACAAAATAAACTGACACTCCCCTCTATGAATATGAATAATATGAATAGCCCTATGAATGATCAGTTAAATTGATTATAATAATCACTGTTGACTTGATGTTAAACTCCATTGGCTGATTTATAGTCAGCGTTATTTAAAAAAGACATTACAGTTTTGTCATTTTAAAATTGACAATGATCGTGTTCAAATCCAATTTTGTGTTAAACTACATTACAATTTACCAGAGATAGAGTCTAATCTCCAGTTGTAGTCACATATCATCTTGTGATACTACTAGCAAGTATTAGCACCAGTTTTATGTAGGTGGGATTATGCAGGTGTGTGTGTGTTTTGCCTCACCTCCCGGATATGTCTAATGTCAACATCACGCTGTCTTAGATTCTCTACAGCATTGCTCCACATTGTCATCATCTGCTTTCTCTGCTCCATACCCTCTAGCACCTGCAATAAAAAATTCAAAATATAACAAGGACTAGAGGACCATAGTTCTGGAACATTAAATAAAACAAAATCTTGAAATGTATCCATATTAGTATAAATAAATTTTGTGTTTGTTTTGACAAACACCCACACATCGCTATCATAGCAGATCATGACCTTAAATCACCTCAATATATACATTATACATACTTGAGCTGATATTCTTTCACAAGCCCTCTCTTCAGCGCTGAGGTTGGACACAAGCTGATTAAGTCGATCCAACATTTTGTCATGTTCAACTTTTAATTTCTGCCTCTTTGTCTCTAGGCCCTGAAAATATTGTGCAATAAATGTTAAGTACATATAGGAACACTTACCACCACCACCACATTGGACATTGCTATATTTAAATTCATAATACTTTAGCTTTAGATAAGTCCTGCTTTGTGAACTGTTCAACAGCACTAATGTCGTCGGCGCTCCGCTCCAGCGCCGCGCGCCATTCCTGTAGGGCCCCACGCTCGCCGCATACTTCACTCTTCAAGGTGTCAGCTTTCTTCAAAAGACGGCTGATTTTACCTGGAATATTGCATTACATTTTTTATAAATAAACTGTTTGACATTTGAAACTGATACATTTCATTTATCACCTATTTAAAAGCACCCAGTGACAGGTCTGTTAGGAGAAATCTGTTCTGGAAATAATCTATTGATTATTTTTTATGCCGGTCTTTTCAGCTGATTTCTTCACCAATTATGTACGTTTACAATATATAAACAAAACCATGAATAAATAAAAAATTATACTTAACTAGATAATTGATATATGCTATAATGTAGGAGCAAAATCAAGTTTATTGATAAGATGAATGGCCATAGGTATCGTAAATATATAATAAAATCAGATTTTTTATATGCCATTTATGTTGCATAAAACAAAGGAAAGTTAAATCATCACAGGATGAATAATGAAAGCTAGTTACTCTGTAGCCTGTCAATTCTAATATTCCGAGTGCTGGCTTCCTTGTTGCAGTCGAGCACATCCCTGTCAAGCCGATCAGCCTCATTGCAGGACAACTGTTTAAGTTTAACCTCCTGTTCCAGCTGCTGTTTGTGAGCAAATAGCAGACGCTGGAAATAATAACACATTTATAAATAAAACTCGTTAACAAATTTATTAGTTGATAATAAATTTAAAAATATGCTTGCTTTTGATGACTATATTATCCCCATCTAGAAATCTAGGTTTTGTTTACTTTACAAGACTTAGTTTTAATTCTTTAAATGTTATTAGTTGAAGTAACTCACTGTATTTTCTTGGTATTCTGTGTGGACATAGTTCTTATATTTATTAAGATCATCTCGCTTTTGATTTTGTGCAATCAAAGCTTCTTTCAAGCGTTGAATCTCATTTTGTCTAAAAATATTAATAATAAGAATAAAAACAACTACTAAATTTGAATATAAGACAATAAATAAACAGGAAATATTAAAAGTAGTAGCTGGATAAGACACCACCTTGAAATCAAGAGCGTTTCTAAAGCTTGGTTATTTGGATTTGCTAATGGAATTCGAGTTCCTTGATTCCATCCTAATTCCTCTAAAAGTTGAGACATATAACCTGGTACTTGACTAGTCTGATCACCCATTTTAGAGTTATTTAGTAATTTCTGAGCTCTTTAAAGAATCTAGTTTCTTTTCCAAACGTGCGTAACTATAGCAGCAAGAACTAGTTTGATCGAAGCCGAAAAATCTACGAGAGTATAAAATTACTAAGCGCCATATTTTCAAAAATTCTAAAAACATATAATGTTGCACAACGAAACAGATTATTAATAATAGTAAAAAACCGGATTCGATTACTTCGTATATGGTCGTTCATTTCGGTTTTATCCCTCTGACATAAAAGTCGATTTTTGTTAAACGGTCAATAGATACTTTGATATAAAGTAGATATAGCTGTTAAGTTTTCGATTTCGAATATTGCAAGGGTATTTATATATACTTAAAAGTTATACATGTTCATTTATTTAATAACGTCCAATAATACATTTGTTTCTCTTCTAATTGTACATTCTTATAAGGAGTTTAATGACTAATTTTATAATAGGTTTTACATGTACTCTATTAATATATGTTTAAATTGCTGATCTATCACATAGGACTTAATTTAGTAGTTATACAAATTGTTTAAATTAATTTTAATTTATAAATAGATAGATAGACAGCTTCCAATTATACATTATAGGTTTACCCATATTTTTTCACTGCTTGCATATTATAATAACTCATGTTATAATTTTTTACATGAGTGTAGCTTGTGACGAGAAATATCTTGAAATGCGGCCAAAAGAATAAACGTAGTCCTCCTAAAATAACTCATTGGCAGTTTAGTCTCACTCAGTCGCGGAAGCGTACAGCAAATTCGTTTTAAACTCTTTGTTAATATCAATATCATGAGTGCTGATGCAGCATCCTTACCGTGTCCAATATGTTTACATACAGGAGTTTTTGATTCAGCGCAATCTTTAAAAGATAGATTAATATATGTTTCGACAAACAAAATTTTATGTCCAGTATGTCAAGAAGAAGTGTCTGGATTGGATAAACTTACAATACATCTATTCAGTCATGTAAAAATACTAACAACAAAAAGATATCCTGAAAAAGTTGAAAATAGTGAAAAAAAGGCTCAAGCGAAATCTGAAAATGTTTGTGTTGTGGAGCAGCAGCAAAAGAAGTCGAAAGCAGCAGCAACTAAAAATAAAAATGCGTCGCCCACGCCAGCCAAGGCGCCTGTAAAATATGTAAAGATTTACCCAAAGTTACCGGTGATCGCTCTGAATACTATGCCCATTATAGATATAACAAGTGGTTCAATTGACGCTTGCATTTCGAATGGAAACTCATTATATGTGCCGACAATAAAAAATGAATCTATAAACATACAATTGAATAACAAGTGTAAAATTTGTGGTCTGCAATTTGTTGATGCTGATATATTGAAAATGCATAAATGTTTAATACATAACATTGAGGACAAAGCCGAGCAAAGTTTTACACGATACAACTGTCACCTATGTTCTAAGAATTTCAAAATGAGAGGCTCACTGATGGTTCATTTACGAGTAGCTCATTTTGGATTTGCCTCTAATACCAAAATAGACATTAATGATATTAATGGAACTACAGATAAAAGTACAAGTCAGCTTGAAAAAACGCCAATCGTTCCAGAGAGGAATGACGGCAAGCAATGGCAATGTGATGTGTGTCGTAAATGTTTCACGACAAAATACTTCTTGAAGAAACACAAACGTCTTCATACAGGTTAAAACAATTGGTGTTTCTTTTGAGGTAATTTATACTAACGGAAGCTAATACTCAACCTGTTGTTTATCACAGTAAAATCGTATTTCAGCCCTATCGCAATCATCAAAATTAATTTTGTAGGAAGAATTTACATGTTAACAACTTCGTATTTAGCAGGCTGCTTCATTGCTATTTGGTAAATAACACGATTCATTTAAATGAATACTAGTTTTTGTAATTATTTAATAATATTTAAATCATTTGGATTTCTTTTTTTTTCAGGTGAAACACCGTACGCGTGTACACAATGTAATAAAACGTTTACATTTCAGCAATCTTATCACAAACACCTTTTATATCATAACGACCAGAAACCACATACGTGCACATTTTGTGGTAGAGCTTTCAAAGAACTGTCGACATTGCACAATCATCAGCGTATTCATACAGGAGAAAAACCGTTCTCCTGTGAAACGTGTGGTAAATATCAATAAAGTCGTATTTTATTTAAATTTTACGATAAAATTCCCTGAATAGATTCTTAGATAAATTACGGCAGTTAATAGTTCATAGCTATATAGAAATCGACAGTTACTAAACTAAAATGAAGTTGGCAATTATCCGCGAGTACTATGATGGTAGGTAGCTTCATGCACTATACACCGACGTAAGTAAATACGTACTGCCATTCACAACCACCTATTACACTACCACAATTAGATAAGTAGATTTTGACTTATTTTCCAAAATACTTCAAGCGGTTAACAACATGCCTATACCATAGCTACTTATAACTAATTTTAGCTTGGAGTTTGTGTTGGCACTCTCAGGTAATCATATATGCAGAATAAGGTTGATGATGGCAAAATTAAAATTACAGAAAAGAACAATTTTATATACTTCGCAACTAGATAGATGTATTAATTAAATTTGACCTAAAATTAATTTTATAATAATTTTTTAACGACCTGGTGTACCTATAATATAAATAACAGACCGCTTAAGAACATCTTTTCTTTTCACATAATTCTTACGTTTTTAATTCTCAATATGTTATTTCTAAAATAGGTAAGTTGTTAATATTTATTGTTTTTCTTTTACAGGCAAATGTTTTAGACAGCGAGTTTCTTATATAGTACATCGTCGCATACATACGGGTGCTATGCCGTACAAATGTACTGCTTGCAACAAAAGCTTTAGATACAAAGTGAGTCAGCACAATAAAGGATAATAATATAAATATACCTATCAATATATATAATATATACATGAAACAGGCAGGTGCCTAACTGACCCAGAAATCATCGCAGAGCCGAAATTACTGAACCTAGAATGTTGAAATTTTACAGATAATTTCTTAACATAACATAAGTGGCCACTATGAAATGAATTTTGGCAAATCCACCCCTAAGTATGTAGAACGGGGGTGAAAACATAAAAAAAAAAAATTCACGCTCTTGGTTAAAAAAAACTAATGAATTTACTAGTTTTTGGAAATACAATTTCTGCGGGAGCAAAGCTGATAACAAAAGCTGTTTCTGATATAATTGTATAACAAAATTAAATTTTTTAGGTTTCTCAAAGGACTCATAAATGTCAAGCTCAACCGCCCGGTACAGTAATTAGAAAAACTGGAGATCTCGTAGAAAAACTTAAAAAAAAACATACGGAAACTGAAGATACGTATACAGTTAAAGAAAGCAAACATAGTAAAGACGTGACTTATGCAGAAATATCTGAAGCAAACGCCGAATTAGTTCGAACAGGTGCCAAAATATCATTAGAAGACATGGAATCTGATCATTTTAATATAATCGCAGAAACCTTTAAAGTAAATAACAATGATAGTCTTCCTAGCACCAGCTACTCGTCGCAAGCAGAAAGACGGGACGTTTTTGAAATGAATAACATGAGTAATATTGAATCGAACATAGACGATTTCATTGAATCTTTACCAATCATCGATAAAAGTGTACCATCGCCATCGGACATTTTAAAAAATCTTTGTTTATCTGCAGATGACGAATTAAGTAATGTTCTTAAGGAGTTGATATGATTTTAACATAACTGTGGTTATATTTAAAATCTCTATAACAAATAAAGAATTAAACTATATATATGTAATTCTATATATTTCATTCACGTTAATTTAAGTATTTATAAACATTAAAGGTTTTCAGTACAATAATTTCAATGCGTAGACCAGTCTTATTAGTTTTAGCAGTATGTTTCTAATGAGTCCATATCTTTGTTATTGGTTTATGCCGAAAATCTACAATCTCTCTTTAACTGGAACAATATAGGCAGTTATTCCTACAATTAAATTAGGACTAATTAAAGGAAATCCATTAACAGATATTTTATTATAATCAGGATTAAGTGATGTGGTTCTGTAATAGCACTAAGTACTTATACCTACTGCTAATATGTACACTACTTAAAAATCTTTAAAAGAATATATTATTAACAATATCAGTGGCATTGTTTACATTGCGGATGTTAACGTGTGCATAAATCTGCATCTCATTGGCGTACATATGAGAAGAGCAATTGAGCGACCGTATTAATTTATATTGACTGAACTTGAGTTTTCTGAAAATAATTACGTTATATGAAGACATACTTAAGTAGCAACTAAATCTTAAAGTTTCTCCGAAAATAATCATTTTATGCTCTGTGAAAATCACAAAGAAAGCAAAATATATAATAAGATGCCAATAACTTGCAAAGTATGTTTCTGCACAATTCAAGAGGACGATGCTAGTACTGTCAGGCACCAACTCATATGCAAATTATGCAATATTACGTATACATATTTCGAATTTTGTTTGTAAGACATAGGAAAATAATTTTGTTTGGACACTGTTCTCCCCAACTGCCTCGTTGGTCGAGCGGTTGCTAGCGCGACTGCCGATCGGGAGGTCCTGGGTTCAAATCCCG
>DWEM01002499.1:0-11963 GCA_018245935.1 Agara belti belti | reverse complement strand
ATATTTAAAACTCTGTGCGCCCCGACTACGTCTAATAATAATAATAATAGTCACAAACATTCTATGTGTCATAATTTTTTTCATCAGTTATCATCTTGTCTTAAATGTCTTATGTATAACTGGTATTTACTGGACTACAGTGTAATTGCTGATTGCAGTATAATGTTATGTTTGTTGTATAAGAGTACATTTCTTGTCCCCGAAGCGTTCGGCACGTCCAAGGACGACATGCTGGTGATCGAGCAGTGCTCCAACTCGCGCGCGGTGACGGTGCTGATGCGCGGCGGCAACCGCATGATCGTTGACGAGGCGAAGCGCTCCGTGCACGACGCGCTCTGCATCGTGCGCAGCTTGGTGCAGGTACACGTCACACACTGATCTGCGATGTCACTGGCCCCGTGGTCGAGAGGTTATAGACCCTGACCGCAAAACCGGAGTTCGTCGGTTCGATTCCCACCCGGGACGAACATTTGTGTGATGAGCACATTTGGTTGTACTGCCTGGTCGTAATAAAAATATCTATATATGTATTACATGTATGTTTATCAGCTGTCCGGTTACCATAGAATAGGGTATCCATTGCCCAATTTGGAAACGAATAGCCCTGTTTGGTATTGTCCCCAGTTGTTATTATTATTTTACTTGAAACTAAGTGATAAATTTTGGTTTTAAACAACCTCTCGGTCTAGCGATTCGAGACTGTGACTGTGATTGTAGTTTGTAGGTTGTTTCCGAATACGAATGTGTGCGAACAAACATTTGTTTCTCGTAATTGTAATACACTTTGTACTTGTAATGTAACAATTGAAATTAAATATTTCTAAAGTAGTAGGTATATTGTAGTTTTATGTAAGTATGTTTGTCAAATTACAGTAAAAAAAAGCATTTGATTACCCAATTTAGAATCTAATGTCTGTGTGTGCGATTGTTCCAGTTGTTGTTGATATGGTGCACTAGCAAACTGACAAATTATATTGGAAATATTTTTTATGATATAAATGTTATTCTCAGGACTCCCGCGTAGTGTATGGCGGTGGTGCATCAGAGATCTCATGTTCTTTGGGGGTCGCGCGCGCAGCCGAGAAGCTGTCGTCCCTGGACCAGTACTCCTACAGGGCCTTCGCTGACGCCCTGGAGGCAACGCCCCTTGCGCTCGCGGAGAACAGGTGAAATATTTATAACTTGTTATGATATGACCTGGTTGTTTCTAACAATTATTGAATTAAATTAACATTTTTCAATGCAAAGCATGAAATGCCACACGAAAATGATTTCGTTTTCTTTTATAACAAATGCATGCAGATGTAGTGGACCTAAAGGCTTTAGACTATCCAAAAAAATCTTGAATCTCTATGTAAATGTTTCATAGTTTTTTTGTCCGGTAATGCCATGGTATAAAATTATGTGTTGTTGCAGCGGTTTGTCGCCAATCGAGGCGCTGTCGGAGGTGAAGGCTCGCCAGGCGGCCGAGAACAATCACAACCTTGGCATCGATTGCATGGGGCGCGGTATGTATCGACAGTTACCAGACAAACCTTAGACAACATTATATTCAATGTAAACTGGTTTGTTTTTACATGTTATCATAACAATGAGCTATCCTAAAGTTTGTCATCACAATAGTTTTGAACAATTATTGTTTTATGAATCCACTTGAGACTTGAACCCATCACAATAGATATTTATTAATATTTAGAATACAAGTTTGACTATAAGTTGGATTGAATTGTAATTGACTTGTCCGATATTGCAATTGTACAAAAATAAATGGTCACCGCTTACCATTAAGTACACCGCTCACATGTTTGTCAACCGTTAGAAAACAAGTTGTAAGTGATAAATGCACACTACAATCATAATTTACATCACCAGATTCGAACGACATGAAAGCACTCCACGTGATCGAGTCCCTTCACTCCAAGAAGCAGCAGATCGCACTGGCCACGCAGCTCGTCAAGATGATCCTCAAAATCGACGATGTCCGTTCACCGGCCGACTCCATTGAATGAAACCTTACATTACACACTAAATATTTTTATAGCTGTATCTAGATAGGAGCTTTGTATTGTTAGGAACGACTTTGTGTTATCGCCGCTGGGTCTAGGTTCATTTATTATACCGTCGGGTAAAGAGTATAATTATATTATACAAATTACTACGAACATCGGTCACAATACTGGTCGGCTGCAAGGGGATAAGAAAGTGGGAAAAAAAAAATTCAACAAACGAACGGTGTACTGCCTACAGAAGTATAACACTGTTTTGTTTTAATATGAAAGATTGCAATGTGTAATGATTGATAATAAAATCGACACGAACAAACAAAAACAAAATTTCTTTGACATATTCCTGTCTTGCTCGTAGTGTACCTATTTTGTTTGCTAAGTGCATTATTTTTTCAACAATCTGTATTTCATTGAAAAAAGATCATGTTATTTCGCATAAGCTAGTGTCCTTACATCGTTAGAACTTTTCACTGACCGAAACAAAACCAGTGCTCCATTTATAACTAATGATCTTACTTCCTCTACATAGGACCAGTGAGTAAATGTGGCTAATATCCTATTAATATCCGATGGACGTCTTGATGGAATAATTGGAAAGCTACTTAATTTCTTTTCAAATATGTCGCATGTTATGTACGGTTTCGAATAGTTATATGGAAAAGTACGATTTGCTGTCTTTACAAACAAATCAAGCAGACACAATTCATTTTCTTGAAACTGTTCTATTTTCTTAGTATGGAAAGTGGTTATAGTAACGCATTTTAGTTTTAAATACATATTAATCTTAATTTATAGTTTTCTAGCGAGCTAGACTTTAATTATAATTTTTTTCGCAAATGACATCCCAAAGGACCACAAGATTTTAAAGTATTATGTAATTCAACTAGTCTTTCTAAAAATAATTTAAATTTCGAAGAGAACATTCTGATAGGTCGCTAAGTATTGGCGATCCGTAAATTTTATTTATTCACAACAAGTAAAATACTAGCTGTTAAATAAAGCGTGTTATGTGGTAAAACTTTTCCTCGCCTGTGCCTTAGCAAGCGCTTTATTTTACAAATTTAATTTTAATACACCAAGAGAATTCCAGCCAGATACAAATTCAATATAATTTTTAATACTTTCATAAACTGCATTTCTTTTTTTTAAATTTAGATTCGTAATACATGTCTCGTACATAATGCCTTATTGCACTAATAAATTAATATGCTAATTTCTGTTGTTTCATTTATTTTTAGTATTATAAACCAGATATCCCATTAATATAATTAAGACTACATTTATTTCTTACGTGAGAAAGTTACAATTGTCAAACATTGCAAGAATAGTACTGTAAAATATTTTTACATATTTCTATTGGAAGGTTCATAAAATACAATGCATAGTTATGTTTATGGTATTTAATATCATGTTATACAAATACCGATGTGTAGTAAGGTACACGATATAATTACTTAACGCCTATTCATAAGCTTAATTTACACAGGAATCCGCAATCAGCCTTTTTAATCTGGCGTCACTAATCTATTTTAATACCTAGTAGTTTTTAGTTTGATACACTGAAGCACTATTCATTACCTTTCTATAACAACATATCTGCATAATTTTTTTATGACTGTAGGCCTGAGATTTCGTTTTTTCATTGCATTTATGTAATACAGTTGGGCATTGAGCAGTTGCTGCATAAAAGGTGATACTCAGATTGCAACTAGTATTAATGGGTCCATATTTTCACATACACGTTTTAATAGTCTCACATTTACATATTCCATATGTTATTTCAAAATATATATCTTCTGACGGTCATTAGTTGTTCTTTACATTTCAAACGTATACACTCACTATCTGATAAAAAACCAGTCCACGATTTTACGAGCAAGGTCTTCACTCTGAAGTCTTCCTTACTCGCTTACGTCGCTATACATCAAACCTCTCGAACGCTAGGGACTTGCCCTCCTCTTCGTACTCATCTTTCGTCATGCAGAAAGAATAAAAGTCCGGATCTTTGAATATCTGCTTGCCCCCTTTCCAGGCATATGTGATCGGATTGTCTGGTACTGTAACATTGACGTCGAAGTGGTCCAGAGCTAAGCATCGAACTTCATTGTACACTCGATCCCGAAATCCGGGAAATAGTGTATTTCCACCGAACACAATTATATTTTGTAGCAATTCCTCCTTATATTCTTCAGGGCAGGAGTCAATACTGTGCATTATGGCTTCCGGGATTCCCATTTGAGGGATACCTACGTCGGATGGTCGAAACAGCAATTCTGGTATAGTGAATCTTTCATTGTTCAATCGCAGTGTCTGTTGTTCTAGGTCTTCATAAGGCTGGACAACATCTCTCAGGTAACCTCTCCTTATTGTCGTATAGTCTGGTAAGACATAGTCTTTAACTATTGTGTTCGCTGAACCTGAAATTGATCATAAATATAATTGTTTTTGTATTTTATTCAATTTGAAATACATAAATAGTTGGAAATTGATTGCTTAAAAGATTAGACCGGACAAGCAGTATTCTCTTAGAAAACATATCAAGACACAATTTAGTAGAACTTAGACCAAAGTTAGTAGCTTATTATTACAAGGTGTTTTTTACATTTAAAAAATACCTACACAGGGTGGGGACCTGGCGTGATGGTATAATAATAATAACAAACAAGCAGGGAACATTCACAAGTGGCCACTGCCTAGCTCAATCAGAAAATCACCTCAAATAGAACTGGCCATAGGATTATTAGTGTCATATAAATTAATTAATAACACTATCGGTGAACATATAAAACTATAGAAGTAGGTCTTGGACAGGTTTAATTTATTTTACCAATGCACTTACTAGGAAAAATATCAAGTACCTTTTTTCTTAGCAATCTCCATATCGGCCATAAAATCTTGTGATACAAAACAGGAATCCTCTTTTACCTGATTTATAACAAAACTCTCCTCCATCACATTAAGCTGTCGGTACGACAACACCTCTTTCAAATGGTTAGTCAGGACTTTGCCACCTACATCTATCCTTCTTATACCTTCCTTGTACTTTTTGCCTTTGATGTAGGGCACAATATATGTAAAGCTGTATCCCGAGTCAACAACTACCGAGCAATAGCTATCAAACATCTTTCTATAGTTGTACTCGGCTAAGTCTGTCGCGTTTACGCGTAGTAAGGACTGACATTCGTACTCCTCGAAGAAAATTTCAGTCATCGCTTCTTGAATGGAGGAAAAATTGAAAATTGGTTCTGTTATTATCAGTGGCGTTTCCACGAAGCTAACGGCACAGCAATCCTTGCTGAAGATAAAGTCCCAAACAGTTTTCTGGGTGTCCCAGTTGATTAAAAAACCTTTTTGGAACGGTAAGATGTAATATAAACCAGAAGCATCCCTGCATTCGTCGATCTGAGAACCGATGAACGGCCGTCGTCTTTCGGATTTCGCTTTCATGATACAATTGGGTACGATCTTTGGTTCCGAGTGCGAATAACCCACTTTAGCAGTGTAACCTCCATTATCGAGAATATAGCAGGCTGTTTTGAACATATTTCAGGTTACCGGGACTGACTATTTTTATAGAAAACAAATTTAAAAATTACTGTACACAATATGAGGATATGAAACAAAGTAAATGTTCATTGTTGTGCCATGATAAGTTTCCTTAAAGCAAAGAAAATAATTACACAGTAGTTTTTATGTACCAAAAGAAAACGTAACAAATTAATTTAAGACGACTGTTGTATCCTGTTTTAACTAAATGACAGTGGCCCATGTCGTAATGACATTATTGACATATTATTATTTATTTTATAAAAGTCTTTGGAGTTAAAACAAACAGCCGCAATATATTTAATATAAATTAAGGATATCTATGAATGAAATGACTTAACATAGGACCAAATATATTGTGTCCAAATATATTTTGTGGATCCAACGGTTAATAGGATATTGTTGTTACTTAAAGCACAGATTGATTGAAAAATGTTCATAGCATGATAACTATTGAAAAAGAAGTCTCCAATCTCTATGATTCATCGCTTTCGCCCAGTGAGCAGAATAATAACAAGACGATTTATGAAATTCTCATAGTGTAATATATTATTATTGTAAAATCCAATGGCACTGAAAATAATAGACAATTATCAAAACCTTTTGACATTAACAATATTAAAAATTGCAACCAACCTGTTTGATGTTCATGACTTATGGTTGCAAAACATAAAATAAACTCGGGAGTAGCTTGTTTGGGAGATTCCTCTTTTATTCGTTAGATCAATTGCCACTGTGCCGGTATTTTAACACACGTGATGAAAATTGACCAATTCTGCATTTTAAATATTTTGATGATAAACAAACCATTTCTTGCTTACTGCAAAATATTTTTTCCTATTAGAATTCAATTACAACATCGATTCTTGATTCCTTTTTTGTTAATATTACGAAAGAGTGCTGGCAGTTTTTTTCGCCGGCTTTTTTCTCCCAATCTTCAAAACTGATGAGGAAGGGTATGAAATGTATAACAATCATTTAGTGTAAGTATTCCTTGTAACGAATACAACTAGTAGAATTTGAATAAAGAATTACACCAAAGTCTAAAACCCGATCAATCAATATATCAGTTCGCCTTATTTGTTCTCACTGTTTCAGTACATTAAATGTTAATATGCAAATAGCACATGATTATTCACTTCCAGGCAATAAATTTATTAATACCTACTTACAGTGCCATCAACCGTAAACATTTCACAAATGAATTATTATCTAGATAAATTAATAAGAAAATCTACCAAAATAAGTTAAGGTAAATAAAACAGAAATGTGTCTCTACACTTTTTATTGATTAAATTAATTTACTATTTAACTTAAAATAAATCTTCAGCAAACAGGCTGTGCTCATCTGTGAACAAAAAGGGGGACATTAGTCTTCTAATCACGTGTGTCAGTGCAAGCCGAACCATTTAACAATCTATTTGAAATTACACATGTGTGCCAATTACATGTAAAAGAAAATAATCAAAAAAGTATTATAATGAGTTTTTGATTCAAACACATATATTTTTTTTATAGGACACGGTTAATAGATTGAACATTCTCTTGATAATACTAGTCAACATGGCCTATAGACATCAGAATAATATAAGTAGACTATTGACTAGTCTCATGGTCTAGTAGTTAAGAGAGAAATAGAAGAAAATGGAATGCATGACCTCTGGTTTTGCAGTGAGGGTCTCTAAACAGTCATCTAATAGGCCAGTCAAACAGCCAGTCAATTATAAGAATGTGTTGCTTAGGTGACCTATAAGATATCTATGACAATGCTATGTGATATGAATTGCAATTTTCAAAGCCACCAACTAACAAGTAAGGCACTCTATATGTATGGTCCTTGGTGTACAAAATAGGATAGTTTAAAAAAATATATATTTTCTTTTTGCTTACATACAGAAACAGAAACTCATTGATTTGACATTATTGTTGCAGTTTGTGCTGCTTCACTGCAGTTGTTCAATTGCAGATCTATTTCAGTGTGAAAATTAACAGTGACAATTATAATTACAATAAATATAACTAAGGACTTAACTTTTTGATTTACATTACTTCTTGAGTAGCTGATGACGGGTGATCAGGAAGGGGGCCCCCAGCCCGGATCCAACAAACAGCATGAAGAATAGAGTTAATTTGTATCGGTTTTCAATGCCGAATGGCAGATTCTGAAATATATAAAACAATTATTCTATTATTAAGAGGTTAGTTTTCGTGTTTTTAATTGCACATTTCATGGGCTACTTTTATATACCACTTGGAATCGGGTATTTTTCAGAGATGTTGTTGCTGCACATTTAGAATAGTGAATTGAATATTAAACATCTGTATCGATTAAATACATTAGAAATTTGGCTCTACGTAAACCGTAAATGATGTCATAGAATAAGGTTTTATAAAAAAAAACAAAAATATATTTCGTGATAGATTAAGACAGATATAATTGTTGACGGGTTTAGAAAATTATGCTGAGTGTAATACTAAAAATTATGTTAAGATTGAAATACACATTACTTTTTTTTCGTTCTATTTCCCCTACTGGTTAACAAAAACTATGTTATGTAATTTGAAAATGGAACTTACCTCGCCGGGAATTCCGCCATGACCGTGATTCCTGACGGATGTGGTGAAAACTTTCCTACCGAGCTGGTTAGAAGCACGAGCTAATGCAGCCAACATTTTGGAATTATAGAAAAGAATTGCACGCTCCTGCAAAACCTAGGTCAATAATTGATAGAATACTCTGTCTCGTTCGTTCGCAACTTCACGTGTGTGAACTTTTTAAAAAAAATTACCATCGCGTTCACTATAAATATTAATTGTAGATGTGTCAATATAAAATTATTTGAGGAACACAAATTTAGAACAATCGAATTAATGACGGGTTAAACAGTAAATAAAACAGTAAACTGGAATGAAAATTTATTTGAGATATTGTTAGTTTTTAAACTACATTAATAACATCTGAGAAATAGCTAGCGACGACCTCTGTACCTGGAATGAAAGATAGTATATAACTCGTTAATTTACAGCTGTGTTTACTGCATCCTATATTTTATTATAATTTAGTAACACTTCAGGATTTTATTACAATTATAGTATTCAAAAAGGCACATAAATATAAATCCTATCTAAAATATTATAATTAAGTGTTGCCCTATTACTATTTATAATAAATTATTAGACGTTAACTTTGAAATAAACTATTCAAAATATGTATGAATTTTACAGTGAGATACGCCTATAATTCAATATGATGTTAGTCTGCTAAAAATCTCTCAACGTTAGGTTATAAAAACTTTTAATCGCCCACAGACTACTAAGGCGTTCGTATTGTACAAATTGTACATAACGTAACGAAATATAAGACACTCTTTAGCGTGCAAGCCTGAGACAATAAGGTAATAAGAGTTAACTTTACGTTTACGTCGGTTGAATGGATATTAATTTGATCTTTATTTAGCATTGTGCTAAAAAATGAACAACAATGCACACACAACACAAGGTTAAAGAAACTCTTTTATATTCACATACATTTATTGTTTACGATCTTTTTTTTAAGTTTGTATGTTTGGTTAATAATTCTCAATTTGTACAAAAGTTTTATAATCTAGCTTAGCTGTTGATTGTGTCTATTGTACTTTATATCGCAGCAATTTTTTTTATACTTCAGCCCAGCAAACAGGCAGACGGGCCACCTGATGGTAAGAGGTCCCCGAAAAAAAACAAACAAAAGTTCAAACATTCTTCCGACAGGTGTCGTTACGCTTACTACAAACCATGTTGAATTCTAAAAAATATAACTATGTCATTGGTTTCAAAACTCACAGGATAATATAAACGATGTAATATTTATTACGTGGTCTACTTACTCGGAATAACAGTTTCTTCAGATATTAAAAACACTTTTATTTACAACATCGTCATGTTTTAGCTACATTTTTGATGATTTCGAATTATTATTGCTTATCGTGTGCATGGAGTTTAGTTTTATTATTTTTTGCCATAACTCATCTATTGAATACTAGTTAGTAACTACTAAAAGAAAACTAACCGTAATATTTAAAGACATACCTTCATTTCTTGCCAAGCTGGAACAAGAGAAGCACGTAGGGCGCTCCTATGCCGGTTGCTCCGAACCAGATGAAATTCCAGGTCACCCACGCCTTGTTGTTGACATCGAACGGCATGGTCTGTAAACAGTGAATTGTTCTTTAAAACCAGCAATAGAATTCAGGCCGTGACGTGAACCAAGGCATTGAACAGCTTATAATATATTAATGTAGCTTTGGCCGTTAAGTAAAGTATTATGTCAAGGAGCTAAACACTTCGGTGAACTCCAACTATCTTGTCTTTATCTTGACTTTACTCTTTTAATAGTTATTATTGATAAGTTTTCACTTGACTACGAGCTCACCAGTGGTGAAAACTAAGACGCTTGCTTATAAAGCGTCTTATTACTCTTGTCTTGCATAATTGAATATGTATAGATTTTTAAGCACCATTTTTATTCGTGCATTTATAATTGTTATTATTATCAATTAAGTTTTTATATGCATTGTTAATGTTGCAGTAATACTAAAAAAAATTAAAAATATGTATATTAGAAGTCAATAAATTGTATTAGGCATGATTAGCCTTAATACAACGTTGCATCTAAAGTTTTTAAGTGTCGTATTTTATACCGAAAACCAAAAGCTTATCAAGTTATGCATATAATAGAGACATTCTTTGTAATGAATTAAAGAACATTGAACATACATTCCGTGCCCGATAACTTGAAACCTGAGCGTGATGACGTCACAAGGGCATGTTTGTACAGTTCGAAAACACATCAGATTTTAATAGACTAAGGGATTGTTAGCAATATCGTATAGGCTACATATACTCTATTTAAATTGGAAAAGGATAATATTTAATTATGGATGTGGTATTCAACACAGGTTTCAAGTTATCGCACACAATTGTACCTATATCTACGACTCAAGGAATTGCTAAAAACCTTGACACCTGTTCAAATTTCCACCGTTTTATAACGCCGTTTGTATCAAACTTAGTCGTCTTTTCATATTCATTGTTTTCGTAGGACCATTTTGACATTATTATTAGACATTATCTTTAAACTAACCAAAACTAGTTCTTGAATATTCAAATATGTTGTAATCATACTGAAGCATACTCCACCGCGTTGATCTAGTGCGCGTAGGTGGAGGTAGTTAATGCTTTTTATGTACACCATTTAAATCAGTAATAACAAAATGTACATATTTGAAAAGTATTATCGTCTTACTTCAGTTATCAAAACCTTTTAACGGCACGTTCTTAACGGTTTCTTACGTGTGGCCTATTACGTAACGAACAGACGACGCCTCAAAACACTTGTGTCGTTTAAATGAAAAGTAAGCTCACCTGTCCTGGTATTCCACCGTGAGAGCCGTTCCTGACGAAACTTTTCATCACATTCCTACCAAGTAAATTGGACGTCCTGGCGATGGTGCCGAACATGTTGACTTTTGACGGTACAACTGAAGTCCCCTGGTCACCGTTTCACGTAGGTAGATATTGGGAGATAAGATAATAAAATCCTAAATTGACAGTACCGTCGATACAGGTATACACTAGCGGGCTGGCCGGAAGATAAGCCTCCAATGATACGGTGTAGCCTGAATTGTGTCGATTTGTGCGCTGATACACGCATAGGTTCACAATTATTATATTTTTACAATGCTTGAATTGAAAATTACTAGAATCTCTTCGGAAAAGCTGTATTAACTGTATTTAAAAAATCCACACAACAATTTTAGTATTCAGTGTTCAACTACAGAACAGAATACAAGAACTAATATACAATTTTATACATGACTACAATTTTACCTCAGTTTATTCGCAGTACTGATACAGTACTGCGAATAAACTGACCAACCTGTGTTTGAGGATTCAGTTAGAACGACTTATTTTAGAGCACATTTCGTCTACAAACTTTTTATTCAAATTGAGAATGGACCGTTGTTATTTCACATTACTTTCATTAAGATTCTAGATAATTCAGTTCTTGTCTTTACATCAAGCGCTTGCAGCTCTATCCTATGTACTAGCAGATCGCAAACCAACAGTTATGTTAAGCTATGGCAGGCGCCGTTAACACTTGAATGTTTAGACACTAGAGGTAAATTTAATTTAATCTTAAAAGAACAACTTCATAAAGTTGGATATACTTCAGCCTGCGAGGATTGAACCTCAAATACCCAGAGTTGTCAGTTTAAATCGAAGCCACTGGGTTAATCCTGTTCTCTGTCTGACTGAAATAATACCTAGAAAGATCGCTACTACGACTTCTAATATATAAAAAAAAATATAGAGTTTTTTGGACTGCCTCGTTGGTCGAGCGGTTGCTAGCGCGACTGCCGATCGGGAGGT
>DWEM01002498.1:0-11965 GCA_018245935.1 Agara belti belti | reverse complement strand
TCATTGGACGTTTCCATTAATGACAGTTGACAGCACGCCTCCACACTAGAGATAATTTCACCGGGTTTCGGAATGCGAAGCGTATTGGATAAAAATACTGATAACACTGAAATATGTAGAATATGCATAAAACTTTTAAAAATGGATTACATCACATGTCTACTAAAGTTATTGAATCAACATAAATCAGAGATGCTTAACCACTATAACGAAATCAGATTACAGTCGCCGAGATCGTTGGTAATAGTTAATTAACTTGGAATTCAAGCCGTGACCTAAACTTTTGGGTCTATAGGCATAATTTTGCAGCCTTCAAAGGATTTGTGACGAACTTTATCCGTGGGAACGTTTTCTTTGGATAACTCATTAAAAACAAATTTCTGAAATCCTCCCGGCGTCGTATGAAACTTCGTTATTGGTACATAAAAGAGAAGAAAAATTATTTTGCAATAAGACCTTGAAAATATGCTCGGTTTACTTAATATTGTGGTTGTGGCTTGTATGGCGATTTTAATTGTTCATGTGTTGTGAACTTAGTCGCTGATTTTTTCTATTTTTAAATTTATTTTTAGTTTTAAATCACTTCCCGCTTTTGTTTAATTTCCCCCCTATATTTAAACTACAGTGCACTAACGTGGCGGAATAGTCTTAAAGTCATCCTAATTTTGTGCTGGACCTCATCTTTGTTTTGCCTTTTCAAAAACGGCAACAACTGAAGCGGCGGGAACAGCTGCTGCAGTGGTATCGATGTTATATAAAGCATAAAATTATTTTCAATTAGAAAACATATCTATGGTTTGTTGCTTACCCATGAGTGTTATTGAACGTAACATTTAGTTTTTGTTCGATCCATTGGTTGTTTGAACGCCAATATACTCCGATATCAAAGTGGATAAATTTCACTGCACAAGCGGGGGAAAATAATGATGCGTTTTGTTTGGCAGCAAGTCAAACACGGCCATCAATTTGCGGTTACGCTAAAATTCGACCGGAATGCCAAAAATTCACGCAATGTGGCAGTGTATTTCTATTTATTTTCCCGCCTACTATTCGGTGAGTCTGCATTAATTTTAATTGATGAAAAATGAACAAATGAAATTGTGTGATTTATGTTAGTCCTCTGATGAAAGGATTCTATATCACTGCGATAGACTACGCGTATATTGTAGCTGCCGATTTATAATCCAGCCAAACTGCATAAATTCGGCTGCGGTCGCGACCAATAATGATGCGTTTTGTTTGGCAGCAAGTCGAACACGGCCATCAGTTTGTGGCGGGTCTATATCAGTTTCTGTTCTAGTGCCAAGTATAAACGGAAGTAATGTTTTCATTTAGCAATATTCCACTATCTATAGTATGTTTTAGGCATTTTCAATCACCAATGAGTATGACAGCCCTTTTGAACGTTGAGTGTATGAAATGAAGTTAGTAACCGCCCGTCCAGGCTTTTGTTTCAGGACCACTGACGCTGAAGCAATTTAATGCGGTAAGCTACTGCACAGGTACTACTAAGACTCGCTTTTGATGTGTTCTGATTTGAGTTTGGTTGATTCGAAAAGAACTTTAATTCTATTTGAAGTTATGCAATTTGGAGTGTTGATATAAGTATCTCTAACCTGAAATATGTAATGAGAGGTTCAGTAATTTGTATTATTTATAATCCTTAATTGTAATAACGCCAATTCTTCCTTTATATTCGAGACGTGTGGTACCTACTTCATATGTCTTACACGAAGTATCCCGGGATTCACGCATCTTATTTGAAATTCAAATATTGTGTAGCTGTGCGAAGGAGATAGTAGATGCATTGCATATTTCTATTTCGCTAACAGAAAATGGTGGGGACTGAATAAAGCACAAGCGCTTACTTTTCTGTTAAACTACATTTTCAGTAGATTCACAAGCAAATATTGATTTTTCATATCGTTTTTCATCTTCGATAATTTGGACTATGAGTAAAACCATATTAAGATATGAATACAAGATACATACATTCACAAGGAATATGACATATAAGCGGAAAACTATTATAATGAAACGTTTAGGATTATGAAGGACCTACTAATATCACTATTTGGATGTTAATTTTGTACATAGAATATGTAATTTATTTTAAAGCATTCAAACAACAAGTACGTAGAAAGCTACGTAATCTAATATGTAAAAATGTATGCACGACTTCCTCGAACAGAGATTTTGTAAATATAAAATGTTTAAAGGCACGAAAGCTCACAGGCGGTAGACTGCGAGCTTTCAAAGCCATAAAACTTGGTCCCAGCGCTCGATACACGGAAGTATCTTAGTAAAAATTTCGAACAACAACAACTAAACTTTACTCTTTTCGAGAAATATCATAATATTAAGACAAAATGACAGTTGAAAAGTCAAAATGGTCGATAGGATTTTGTTTTCTATCGGTAAGCGATTTGGACGTTCAAAATCTATAGACTCCAAATACATGAGTTTTTATCTGTTGTAGGATAGCAAGCAAGTTATAGGAATGGTACTGTTAGTGTGAATTCAATAATTAACAGGCCTTAATAAGAACTAGGTGGTAAGCATTAATTAGTGACAGGACTGCAGGAAAGGGTATTTTAGTAATATTAGCTTAGTAAGTACGAATGCTTCGTAGTATACAGTAAGTGCAGAAAGCACCGAGTGCCAAATACCTTTACAAACCTGACGTGCTTGTATATTCATCAGTGTCCATACATACGGCCGGTATCTGACCTATCGTAAAGGTGTTTAATGAAAATGCGGAGAGGCCAATTAGAGAATGCAAACTGCGACTGCAGCGTGTGGCAATGGATCGTTGATAATGGAACGGATGGAACGGATGGAACGGATGGAATGGAATGGATGAATGGATGAATGAATGAATGAATGAATGAATGAATGAATGAAAATGGAAGGATAACTATGTTGGAACCTTCATGTACACGATAGTAAATTTGAAGAAAATTAAATTTTAATGCTTAGTATTTCGTGTGCTAATGTCATTTGAGATCATTTTATATTTTTATCAACAAAGTACTAAACAGCACAAAAAAAAATATTTCTTAACAAACTTATTAGCACTTTTAAGAAAATAATTGTTTAATTACATTACATGGAATGAAACTAAACGGGCATAGTTTGGAAGTAATTTATTTATTTCTAGAAATATATTGACGTAATAAAACAGTATGCTTCATTATTGCTTTTAATCATTAATGACATTTATTAATGGTTATACCAAGTTAATTTCATTTGTTCAAGGAAAAAAAAAATACAGAACGATAAAGCTAGATTTGAACATTAAAATAATTTCAACTTATAAAATGTTGAATATCTTTGAAGGAGTGTGTACCTACGAATGTATTATCGCTGTAGATGTAAACTAGACACGGATTCGATTAGATTTACATATTTGAAACATATCCTGGATACTTATTCACATTCAATAGGACATAGTGTTAGCGACCGGAATAAATTTTTCATCGCAAATAACATATATTTCACAATGAAATTCCTGTCGATCGCGAAGTCGATTTCTCCTTGTTCTTTTTCTTTATTTTCGTGCTTTATTTGTGTTCCGCTGGTCCTCCACTGCATCCGCGCGGCGAACAATATTGGATATCTGTCATGAGTCATAAGATTTTGCATTCCGACTATATAATGTGAATACCACGTACGTCCGCATACAAATGTTAATACCGATTTATTTCATAGATCTTTTAAAGCGGTGTATATTCGTAGATTGGAAAGGTTCAAGCAAATTACATTTTTTCCTTCACGAAAAATATGAAAACAGAAAACAATAAACCCTTATGCGTATGACACTCGTGTAAATCGTTGAGAGCAACATAATTATATGACAATCGTTTCGCAGTTGAGTGCGTGCCAGTTACGAACAGAGAAAAAAGGAAACACGCGGTAACGTTGTTGCCATTTCGTAACAATACTATCCCCTATTTCCGGACATATCAGCGAGTGAGTGGAATGGCTTCAGAAATGTAATAATATCTTTAATATCGTCGCGGAGATGGCTGTGTAAACATTGCCGGCGAGCCTGGGATTATTGTCACTGCGAGTTATGAATAATGAAATGACGGCAAACATTCCCATCCACATAAAGACAAGGGAGCTGCAATAAGTGATCGCTTAATTATGCTTACAAATGCTTAAAGACGCTGGATTCTGTAAAAAACATTCATGTTCATGTTCTATTAATATATTCAGTTTTTGAAAATACATGTATGTTTTTGTTTTATTTATGACAGATCTGAGTTTGAGCTCAAGTGAATAATATTTTATTCCTATTTGTAATATAGAAATGTTAGGGTTAAAGAAACCACGCATGCAAAGGACGTCATTGCATTGACCCTGATTTAATATATCAATGTTTGAATTTCGAATCTTGATACTCGTAGTATTGAATTTTTGTACAAATGTATAATAGATACAGAAATGTTTTTCTTAACTGTTTGTGCTATCACGAGCTACTGTCATATTTGATGTTATTATTGAGTTAAAGAATAGTAAAAAGTCTGTACGAACATTTGTTTTTGTTGTGAAAAATTTCCAACAGCATCTTAAATAAAACATTGCAAGCGATATATCAAGGCCGTAGCGCGTATCATAAATAGTAATAAAACGTCGGAACGTTTGCAAGCAACGTTTATTCACATCAAACATATCTCCGCAACCGTATACATTTTAAATAGAACATAAAAGTAAATTGTATTACGGTTTTAACATTGCTCTTTTGTTTCACGGTATTTAGGTATAAGGCAATTAAAAACTTGTTCTTTAGTTTAGTAATGTCGATATCTGTCAAAACGGAAACTCAGCGTCTATTCATCTATTATTTGATATACGGTGTTTTCAGTCTACTCGAATAGGGACCTGGCGAAATTATTTATATATATATAATGATAAACAAGACAGTTTATTTCCATAATGGCAGTCTTTGGGCTCGTCATCTTGAAAGGAAAGTATGTAAGAAAATTTAAGGTTTTAGTAAAAATCACACAGATATTAAAACTCAATCTTCATCATTCGTTCATTTATTCATTCAATGTCTTTCTCAAGCTCAGCGTGAAACAAACACAAGTCTAACACAATCGGAGGGAGAGACCCCTACAGAGTGGTCATAAATAATAATCTGCATGTTAGGCTCATTCAATCCATTGAGACACAAGGCGATTATTTGCATTGTACTTTAACATTAGTAGTATTACATAATATATGTTATGTGGCAGCATTAATATGTCTTCTTTGTTCTCGAGATAAATAAGCTATCGCCAACAGCTGTACTTTCCTTCTGGAAAATGGGTTACCGGAAGGGAACATATATCCGTATAGCAGGATCCCTTCCTCCCGTCCCTAAATGTATGGGATTGAAGTCTTGTCAGGTAAATGAAGGGAAAATCCAATAATGAACTAGAATCTGATCATTATTTTAGCTTTAAATTGAATAGATTTATGGCGTTTTTAGACAAATTATCTAAAATATATTCATAAGTATTCCGATTGCAATTATTAAAATCGTTTCCGGAAACATTTCAGTTTGTAACACCGTATTCTACTAGAATTTTAATTAGAAAGCTCTTTTTTATTATCTTATTAGAATTTGATCTCAAATTAGTGATTCTCCCGAGGATCAGGTGGGTATTCATAATTGAAACGGATTATACCAAAAATGTTAAATATTAAACTATTTGTTTCACTTATCAGTCAAGTAATTATATGTAGCCGAGAGATATCATGGGTCGGGGAAATGACATTTTATTCAGTTTCAATTTAAATTTTGTAATTTATGAGCAACAGGTAGGAAATAAATCGGTTTTCCTTAATTTATTTTTGTAATACAAATTAATCACTCAGTAATTTGCAGTGGAGTAATATGGCAAACAATAATACCCAAAATTGTACACCTTTACAAAAATATCAGGCAAGAGAAACAGTATGTGATATTTACCTAACACTAAATTCCCGAGGGCACCTACTTTCATGAAGAATTCCAAACAGAATTCATAACGGTCCTTGAGATTCAGTGCGTCATACCTTTTACCGTGTACCAATGTTTAGTTATCGTATGGCACTTCTGGGACAGTATTTAATTGGACTCTTTAATTATAACAACAACAACAACAACAACAACATACCATCACGCCAGGTCCCTAACGGGGTAGGCAGAAAGCATCGAGTGGAAAATATCTCTTTCCTTACAAACCTGACGTGCTTCGTCTACATTCATCACTCCCTTCACGCATACGCCGGTTTCGGAGACTTGACTCTTCCGTCAGAATTCCGAGTTCCGATTTTGTAATTATATTTCAAAAGAACTGAGTTAGACTGCAATGCAGTGGAACCTTCTTTCGCCTTACATATCTATATGACGTGACTATACTAATTTCCGTCAATGTAAGTTTCGTCTCTAATATAAGTATGTGGCTACGAACATAATGTTCATTATTTAGTTGTGACACTCGAGATGGCTTTTAGCAAAATTGGAGGAGATCTGAGACATACTATGTACATCAAACTTATCCGTTGTTGACTGAGGCGTTACGATATCTAAGCAACTGGTACTTATAGCATCTCGAAGGCTTCGGTCAAGGAGGATTTTGGTTCTAATGTTAACAGTCAGGATAAACCGTGTTTGGCTCGGATACGATACGCTGACTGATCAAATACCGAATTTTATTTATTTGCGGTAATTATTCTACTGAATTGTGCAAATAAACGTCTAGTGAGACAATAAAATTAAACAAAAGTACATTTACGTACTGTATTATGTAACAGGATGCGGACCCCAAATCAGTTCCGAATGGGACAGGAAAATCCTTTAAGTCGCAGCGACTTGTTAGTCCGTCATCCTCAGCATACACTGGGGGTCATTCTCGCACGCACGGGTACTCAGGGGTATATACAGGCACAACTACGTGCGCGCGGTAACGAGGAACTCACCTTTGATCTGGCTCTCGCGTTCTTTGAGAATTGATTGAGCGTAGCACTCTCTGTGCATACGGAAACGGCTAAATCCAGAGATTCACCTTATATTTTTATTCGAAGGAAAATGTTTGCTTCAATACGATTTCGTTAATAGTTTACCTGGTTGGTGGTCAAGATGCTCTATATTTAAAACGCGCAAATTACGTTTTATCGCATTCTTTTTAATGTCCTCACTTACCATCAAGTGAGTTCGTGGTGAAAGGCAAGCTTATTGGAAAAAAAAGGCTTTTAACTCATCGATATACGAATAGGATAAAAAGTTCGAAAGCAGATTTATAAGCGAGGAGTTCTTTGAGTGACATTTGATGTTTTTCAGTTTTCAAATCCCAATTTGAAGAGTTCATTTACATACATTGTCTTTAATGTTACTGAAACGATTAATGTATATGAAACTGTACTGTAATGTACTGAAACTGTATATGAAACGATTAATTATACAAAATATAATTTGACATTAAGTAAACGCTAAAGTAAAAATGCGAATGCCTTTATCCAACCTTAAATAGTAGCTAGTTTTTTTTTCGAAATAGACGTATATTAACCTTAACCGTTATTGTGTTGGTGGGCATCCAACCATTAAATTAAAACGATTATGTTTTACTTGAGTTTGACCTTTGAACCAAAATTTCGACATCGCTTTTTGCTCCGTCCATTTTTTTAAAAATGACTGCATTAAATACATTGCATTTTTATTAAAAATGTATTCCAAGTTAGCAACCAATGTTGAAGGCAGCTCGATGTCATATAATATTAATAAGAAACGGCGCGGAGACAGCACGTAGTAACAATATTTGCTCGGTTCAGATGATACTCACAGACAGTTTATCTGATAATATGATTATAGCCCAGCGAACAAAGGAACTAATGGCACCGTAAATAACAGAATGGGGTAATTAGATAAGCACTAATATTGGAGACGCTTTTTGCTTAAATTACTGTCGTACTTCTATATTGAATGTGGTTTTTGTTTAATTAAGAAATTCTGTATGATACATCACAGAATGCTATTTAGTCTTGTTTTTGTTCCGCACATACGACACTATTCGTGTTTGTGTGAGTGTGTGGTGTGTGTGTACTTATATCTTTTACGATACGCTAACATCACATACGTAAAGTATTTTTGTGTATATTGGTTTATTGATGTCTTTTTCTCATATACAACTTCAATATAAAAATTTAATTTATTAAATCAATTTATCCATTATGTAATCAACTACGAGTAGGTACCACGCAATGATTTGATTGTTTGATACCCATTCGTGAAAATCTTTTTTTACCTTAACTTTTTATACCTATAAATAATTGCTTTTATATTGGAGCTGTATATTTTCTTAGGGATACTTTTTTAATTTCAGTAACCTTGCAATAATATCCCAGTGAAGGTAATAACGTTGGGGAAAATTAAATTGTTTTTATGTATTCGAATGAAAGTACGACCCAATTTACTTGTTCGTCCTTCTCATAATGTACCCTGAAGTTTGTTCGACATACATCGAAGACAACCACAAATAGTACGAGTTTTTCCTCCTATTCAAAGAGCGTTCCAGCACGTGGCACGCAGCGCCGTACGAACCCATCTTCGCTCGCTCATCACGCTCGGTACATAGCTTCGAGATAGATTCACCAAAACCAAGCCAGTGCAATGCAGGACAAAAGCCAGTTGGTCAATGTGAACATTTATCCGTATGGGTTATATCCGTGTATATTACAATGTTACTACTTTACAGCTTTGTCGGTAAAGCCATAAAGTTATCTGAAAACGTTTAAAGGAAACGTCTTTTCCACTTTATTTTCAACGAATATTAAAGTTTTCATTAATGTACGAGTTGAGTGCTTTAAAATTAAACTTCCTTAGACTATTTGTTGAAATTAACCTCGTTAGATTTCAAACTTACAAACTGAAATCAGTTCACCAAACGTTCTGGTGGCTCGTGATATTTTCTATGAGCGCGGGAAGTGGACTTCGGAGAGCCGCTGCGCTTCGATTGTTGTGAGAGGAAGAAGTCATAAGGCGGAAGAAGTTTGCTGGGACCGTACCTTGAAGAAACCCTTAGTATCTGTCTACTTCTATGGGGAATAGACGTAGCTGTATAACTATAAGTTAACTATGAACGGGATTGAAATCGAGTTGCACAATTACAATATTTATGTACCTGAGAATATTTGTCCCGATTTCTATCGAACAGCAACATGGTTACACTGTTCGTAGCCTACAAAAAAGGAAACGCGAGAACATTTGAAACACGTGCGCTAATGCATTTCCCCGTTTGAGAGTTCAACCAAAACGAATTGACTCCTCGTTCACTAAAACTTTGCGAAATTTAACGGTGTACATTTGTAACGATTGTAACTGGGAAGCTTTTTATGTTTTTATTTTAAATAAAGGAGACTTTCGCTCTAGAATATTCTTTCTTCTTAGCCGAACACTCATCAAATTGCCGTAGTTGTATACATGATATATGAATTTCAGGTTTTGTATATTCACTTCTAAAGAGAATAACTGACATCAATTTAAGATACGTTTTCGTTACTAAGGAGTTTAGAGAATCACGTAGTATTCCACTCCAATCATAACCATATCATTTCTGTGTTATATAGATGTGAAGATAAACGTTATAATAACATCATTACAATATATCATTGCATTCCTCGAGGTCCACAAATCAAGATATTTAATTAAGTAAAGCAATGTAATTGTTTCAAAAGAGTTATGTGCAAAGATTTATGTAAATTCTATTCATACAATTTTAAAATTAGAATAGTTTCGCGGGACACAGAATAAACCGTCCGGAGATAATTACGAAATACAACAAAGGCTCGTAGCGACACGCCCTGCTCCTCACTGTTTCACTAACTACCTTATCTAGTTGTACCTCGCTGGAGAACCTTCATAATTAACTTTGCTCTGCTTATGATGTAAGATTACCTTTCCACTGAGGTGAATAAGTTATTATGTATTATTTCAACATCTAGAATACAGACGCACGTGGCATAGGCACGAAGACGCAAGTCTGCTTTGTAAGGAAATACGTTCAGTGACGGTCTGGTGTAGACCGGATGATGATGCACAGACAAAGGGATAGGAGACCAATATTCCATAGTACTTATCTACCTTGGTATTCTCGTCTAGGTTTACTTCAACATCATTTCGATTTGTAAGTAATATTTATATCTAGAGCAGATGTGAATTTAGCATTTCGAAATGAAACAAAATTTCTATTTGATGATATCCATTACGGGATTGGAAGTAGTAATTCAGTTTATGAAGTTTTGTTTTTCGAGTTATGAGTAGTAATCGGACATGTTAGTACTTTACTTTTTACTTTTAATGTTTACTTTTTAATTGTAGGTTAGTAGTTAGTCTGTCGCCGTTTTTCTCAACGCAATTTCGAAAACCAGCTTGAGAATGATGTTTTATTTGAAATCAGAGACGAAAAAAAACTTAAGTTATCGCCTACATGGTGCTTCTACACCGCTCTCAATATCGATATATACATATTTGCTGTTAGATTTCCGGGCAGATTAACGTGACCACTTAAAGATTTAGTAGTTTGTACTCTTACTAGTCTACTGCGCTGTAAAACTTTTTTTTTTAATTTCCACATTTTCGTGACAAAATAGGTCGACAGTGGAAAAGGGCAGTTTTTTCCGGTTATTTTGCTCGAGTGTTACAGTACCCTAAGGGACGGTAAGCATAAAAGTTACTCACCAAATCAATTTTAGGTCTTCTTCGGTCTCTGGACACAGTCAGGGTTTGATTTTGTTAGGGTCTGTAAATCGTGTAATATTTCACGAACAACTGAATGTATGATTTCGGTGGGAATTGGGTAACAAAGATTATTTCGTGAAAACGCTTCGAGTTTTTTAAACTGAACCAGTTCGTATCCCAAGAGAGCGCCGAGGTCGTTAGGATTAAAACACCGCGGGCAATTTTTTTGGATATACCTTTAGTTACGCGTATTACATTTTTGAATTTCTATTCAAAATGAAGGAAACCTTAATTATAGAACATTCAGAAGAACGGCCGAAATAAAAATTTATCTTAAATAGACCTTGTGTATGGAAATAAAAATATTATAATTTAATGTAATCACTCATTTATTTTATTTATTTCTTTTATTGCACCGAAAATTAAAAAAGAAATTACAGGAATTTTACAACACCTTGGTGTTATTAGCTAAGCAGTGATAGTCTGCTGATTTAAATTTTAGTCTGCCGTTCCGGGGGTCCGGGTTCGAATCCTGACGCGAACCACGCGACTTTAAAAATTTATAAGGTACCTATATAATATAAAAATATGAGGTGTGTGAAGTCTGCCGAGTGTGTGTCCAGTGTCCAGTCCCGTGTCAAGGTGTGGAACAATATAAAAGCGACATGCAATAGAAATAACATATCGATTGATATAGTTCACAAAAATATTTAACGACACATAAAGCATATTCTTTGAATCTACAAATTTCCACTACCTATAAAGAGGAGATGTAAGCTGTTTGTTTTTGGGGAGAGAAATAAAGTGAATCCTTTTGAGATGGATTCCGGCGGTTCCGTATGCACATAGTGTGTTGCGCTCAATCAGGTCTCAAAAGAACGCGAGGAGACGAGGTCGCCGATCAAAGGTGAACGGCTTGATAACGCACACATGTTTACGCTTGTACAACAACAACTAGTGCGAGTGTGCCTCCGCTGTTTGTTTGTGTGCGTTCTACCGTGCGGAGCGAGTTGATCCTTCCGCATTTACAGGATGCGGAATGTAAATGTTATTTATACGTTCCCGAAGACCGAGTTGATGTTAAGTGAGATGAGGGAATTCAAAAATACGGTACATTTGTATATATAATGATATGACATTGCGACTTTTTCTAATTCTATCTGCGAGTTTGAAAAGCAGAACGAGGTTGTATGTTCGATGTTTTTCGAAAATTGTAAAGAACGAAGTCGTATTTTTCTTTACACTGTCCGCTTCTGT
>DWEM01002497.1:0-11967 GCA_018245935.1 Agara belti belti | reverse complement strand
AGAGGAGTGTAGTACACCCCCGCATTTCACCAGTTACGTTTAAGTCCCACAATAGGCTCACCACCTATTCCCAA
The DNA here is from genome assembly GCA_018245935.1 of Agara belti belti. Lineage (NCBI taxonomy): Eukaryota > Metazoa > Arthropoda > Insecta > Lepidoptera > Hesperiidae > Agara > Agara belti. The sequence goes on along the minus strand of DWEM01002497.1, from coordinate 11,893 downwards.
TGCTGTAAATACTCATATTATGGTTTATTGGAAGCCAAAAACACTTAAGTGTTTTGTTTTAAACATTTAGGAGTAAGTATCTATTATTTTTTAATATGTCTTAAATGTGATAGATTTGGTGTCTATCATATTTTCGTCACAGGACGTTGTAGATGTGTCTAATACTTACTAGATAAAAACCACAAACTATTGCAGAAACAATATTTTTGATGAATATAGGTGCAGAGGGAGACCAAGACTTTCCTACTTCGACCATATATGACACTCTGTTTCATAGACTGACTAGTGGGGAGTCACAGTGAGAAATTTGAGACACTGGCATTTTCTTTGTTACAAATACGTCAATAACTTTAAAATGTAAAAACGTATTCAATTAAACTACCGTCCATTTTCGACCGTTGGGCAACCGCGTGTAATAATAATTACACAAATCGATTATTGAAATAGCAGAAACCCACCTTTTAGCAAATCTGATCTGTATCTGTCTTTACCCTTTTCTGTCTAAGTTTCAACTTTATTTCCCGAAACTCCCCAACTGGTAATTATATTGCCGGATGGAGCGTAGGCTGGCCCGGAGGAGTACAATTTATGCTAAAATTTTAACATTATTATCCGAACGTAGACCAATGTTTGTTATAACGAAATTAGGATCATCAAAACACAAAGTGGATAAACGAAGTATTAACAAACAGATATCAATATATAATGAAGGTTACTTAGAAAATGGTTAATTATGCTTGTTTAACATTTTCAAATGAGAAATATCTCGATGTGAATTTATAAAAATTGTTCAATAAAAATTATAAACATTTCTTAAATCGCATTGCGAAAACAACTACGAGAAATAAATAAGTGACATGCACCTTTAGAATTATTCAATTAATTAAATATTTTAATTTAATTTAGGATTGAAAACCATCCTTTTTTAACACATATACCAACCTAACTAATTCACACTATTACTAATATTGCAGTCCAATTAGAAACTATCACACGTTCAACACAGATAAAAAGGAACCTAAATCGAAACCAAGTGAAGGATTATAAGAAAAGAGATGCAAGATGTGATTAGGTTGATGTGATTATATTATATTTAGTGATACAAAAGAGTTTAATGACTCTTTTGTCGTGATCGTGTTGAGTACATGGTCGATGTTCTGTGCTTAATTTAACACCAGTTTGTGCTTGTATTGCTCCGGATTTTCGATATACAGGGTGACGTAATGACGCTGTCATGTACTGACAGTGACGTGTAGAACACGGGGGTGGACATATTGTGGCGAGTTACAATCGAGATTTCCATAAACCTTCTTCGCCCTATTATCAACAAATTCAAACTAAATACACACAACATAGAAATCCACAACTATTATTTTATTTTACTATTTCGCTTTTCGTGCATTTTATCATATCTGTTGTTTTCTGTGTCATTGTGAAGAACGATTTCGAAAATAAAGACATTATGAGACATTGGTAACAGGATTACGGAGAAAGGACTTTTTTAGTATCATAAGTCCAAATTGTATACCTATGTTTATATTAGTGGTGGTTCACGTTTAACCTATGAAATTCATTGATATTCATTTCATCATTTCATTTATTCATCATTTCATATTGAAAGTAGTATAAAATGTTGTTAATAAAGCATTCGTTTACTTTACCAGTAATTGGCAGAGATAATTTCGTATACGCATAATTTTTGGGTGTACCCCAAAATGGGGCTTCCAATGTGTAGAAGGTAAATCTTGTAAGCAATTAATAAATAATGGATACGTAAACATAAAGGACAGGGATAAATTATTCAGAAAGTTTTGTAACTCGTAGAAAATCTCTTTAGAGAAAGTTTATAAGTCGTCTTAATTCACTGGTGGTTATGACGACATTAGGTAGGATAGACCAGAAAATACCAGAATATTCGACAATCTACTACACTCTAGTAACTAAAGAAGAGAGAGCATTCCTTTTTTGAAGAAAAATGTCGAAGTTGTAGACTATCATAGCGAACTCATGATACTGGTTAATAGCCTCAGCAGTAGTCAATACTAAGCAACTAATACTTTAGTTGTAGTTTTCATACATAACAGGATTAACAAAAACATTTAGCGCGGATAGTATACTTTTGTTAGTATCAGTCATATTACTCGATCGACTGACTAATCGATGCTCAGAATTAAGTCAATAAAGCCTTTTGGTACTTAAAATTGGTTGTAAATTAATTTGCATTTGCCAGAAGAGGCAAGTAGACAGAACTTCCAATCAATATTACAATTTGATCAAACTAATAGTAGATACACAAACAGTTCAAAAGTGACTTGGCATTACTGTGACTTGTAAGAATTTTATTAAGTGTATTTTCGGAGTAGTATAAAAAAAAATCAGAACCTTTTCAACCTTTCGCACGCACCAATTTCTTATATTACGTTTTTACGCTGCGGTCGTAAAACTGGGCTTATAGCGAGGTACAAGTGAAATAAATTTGAGAACTCTTCTTCGGCAGTGCGATGATAAAGATTACGAGTGTGTTCTTAAACCTATGTGTTCTGTGAGTACAGGTATGGAGCCGCGTTGAGCTGTGATATTACATGTCATAAATTAGAACACGCGGCGTAACATTCCCTTCGTCGGTTCCTTCGGCAATTGTCCCAATATTACACGCTCGTAAATTGACGGTGAACTCGTGACGTCATATGTATGCTAATTTTGGTACATTTTAACGACAACCAAATTTTCCCTATGATTAATACGGCTGAAATATGAATGGACCTTTGCGTAAGGATTGGATGTATTTATTTCTTTATCAATTTTCATGAGGTCAAATCGATTTGTTAGTATATTTTTAAATATACCATTTTTTCTTATTTTCTGTAAATGATACTCAAGGAGATGCATAGAACGACATTTTAACTTTCATGAACGTTTCAAGAAGCGCTAGGAACGAAGGTCGGATGCTGACTTAATAAGGCACGTCGGATCTTAGCGGAAGGGGTTGGCTGAGATATTGCAAAATGTTCTATTTACACCTCTCCTTGCTTGTTAAAGAGGTATGAGGTTGCTTTTGTATATAAACTACGTTTTTATATTACATGTATATTTCATAACTTTGCTTATTTAAAATTCAAGCAGAAATACTGAATAAATTGTTTCAATAAAATTTATTGGCATTTAATTGCAGTAGATAATAAACATGATAGGAATATTAAAATTTTCATTAATATATTAATGGGGGAAATTATGGAATTTTTAACGCTCTCACATAATAAGTATAGAGATCCGAATTTAATTCTGCTCGCTTGCTACTGATTGGAAATATTTGTCAGGGCACGCATAGTGTGAATGTGACGTGCCTGAGATATATGTATAAGATAGTGAAAATAGGTGAACTGAAGGAAATGTTCCTTTAAGTAAACGTTCCGAGCGACATCAAATAAAAGGGTCTGGTGCTCATTTAATAAGCTAAGGTGAATGTCGCTTCACTACGGATATAAGTAATGTTGAAAAATTTTATTATTATGCTTTTCTTTAGTTAGTTAGTTTGTTAGTTACGTGTCTCTCAGCCAAAAATCTATCGTCCTTTTTCTTTCTTTATCCTACTCGACTCGTGAACCTGAAGCTCAAATGAAACTTGCATATATTTATGACGTATATAATTAGAAGTTAATTTTCCCCAATTATTTAAATCATGATGTTCTTTTTAAAAATACTCACAAAATTTATATTTAACTTTGGTCTTTTCGATTTACGTTCAGCTATACTATGTATTAACCTAGTTTTACAGTTACATGAACAGATTATCATATGATATTATAAACATTGTTACTCTTAAGGATTATAACAACATTTTGTCAACTAAATAGAGCAGATAGGTGTAATAAAAGTTGTCGTCAGATAATTTATTATTAAATAGCGAGCTGTGCGTGAACTGTTAGGAGTTGAACTGTCACTTGAGTGTCGCGGAGAAAAATAGTTTTAGATGTCACGCAGAGAGAGACGAGTTGGAAACTACACACCATTTATACAGTGAGGTGTTTTTATTGTACTGTTAGTAATATTTTCAGCACGTTTATCTATTCACCTTAGAAATGGAAATGAACATTTATCATCAAGTGTTCTCGTGCGTTACGTCTCTACAAAATTGTTTACAAACTGTCTAATATGTAAGTACTAAGTACGATTCGTCTCAAAGCAACTAGAAAAGCATCACATTAGTTTTCGATTGTAATCTTTATTCGCGCGTTTTGAAGAATATAATAGTCAACTTTCTAGTTGTAATAAACGAGAAATAGAATCAAAGAGTTTGGTTATGCAATGGTCACCGAGTAAATATATAAAATTCAAAATTCGATATGATATAAAGTACCTATTGGATAATATTTCAAAATATCCCAAGTAGCATCTACTAGTTTGTGGGGACATGGTTGGCTAGCGCGGCTTAATCATTTATTCAGCAGAACAGAAGCAAGGTTAACAAGTCAGTAAGCTAGCGTTAGTAAGATATTGAGCCATTACTTAGTAAGTTATCCAGTTGTTAAAGGAAATGGGTAATAACTTAAATACAGAGCTTCTACGTTAGCCCGAAGTTCCGGATCGGGAACACCACGTCGCTCGAACTTCGGCACGGGCTCAATACGAACGGCGCTGCCGGCGATGTATTGCGGAACGGACGGGATAACCGCTTGAAGTTAATGTTTGCAAGTTTGTCTTATATGGCTGCATTTGATATTAAATTTTGTAAGTAAAACGCACGTGGAGGTCCCACAGCAATGTGAAACGAAATATGTATATACTTATTTTTTTTTTATTAGACCATGTTTTAACAGTATTAATGTGGTGACCAGGACATTTTGATTGAATTATAATAAATATGAGAACATGTAATAATTTAAAAGAATATTTATAATCATCTTGTTTCATATTTCGTATGTCGAGAAGTAGGTAGCGTACACAGCACACTGTTTTTATATACATTTTTCAAATGTGTAAGATATTATTCATGACTGTTTTCTTAGTTTTGACAACTGCAAATTATTGAAAAATGACCTTGTATATGGGTTGCATAGAGCTGCACGGTTGTTTATTGCCATGTACCATACATATACTCATACCTGTAACGAATGCAACATTAAAATATTGCATCTTATTAATAACTTGCAATAGACGAACTCTTTTCGATTGAAATTAAAACGGATTGGCTTAAAATTGTGAATATAATTAGCCGCCCTAAAAGTTAAAGGTTTATCGACTGTCATCTTATCTTATGTCACTTCTTTATCAACGGCAGTCCAACTTTGAAGTACGGGAACGTTCGTAAAAGTTACCATAAGAGGTAATTGGTTCAGGATTAATCGTGTTTGGAACTGTTTGACACATTGTTTTTGACATATCGATACGTCATATCCAGAAGCGCCGTCATGGGCGTAGTTAAAAACAAATTAATATGCTCCTCAATTGTAATCAATAAAATTCAACAATACAATGTTTCACGAGACGATATAAAACTTTATATCGTCCACTCAACTCGACCTCTACGTGTTTAGTTTACGAAGAACGAAGAAACATCACCCCACTTTACTGCACTATGTTCTAAGATGTACTGCGAGAAGTGGATGAAAACGTGTGAATGTAAGACAAACTCGTATAGACATTGGAAATTATGTTCTAAATCGATTTCAAATTTTTCTACAAGCATGATAATGAAAGGTTATGTCAGGTATTATTAAATATAATTTGAATTTCCCGCCTGGTCAACTATACTGTCAACTCATGCTTGGCTATTTTGTTTTGTCCATGGTTTCTCTATACTCTGTGACGTTTTTAGCTAATGTACTTCGAAATAAATAAAATTTATAAAGAGCCAGAAATCAGTTTATTTTTCAAATAATCCCAATCCCAATATCGTCAAAATTGAACATAGAAACGACGTAATGAGTATTTTGACTGTATATTTAGTTCTTGGAATCCAATGAATTTTATATATAGTAAAGATAATATCTTTATATACATAATTGCAAATCTGTCTTTGCTCAATAGATTCTAACAGTTACATTGCGGTTATTTTATCGTTTAATTATTGTAGCTCATTCGTGCTTGTATTTAGGACAATGGTTCGTTAGATCACTGGGTGCATTTATTACTTTTACGGAGTACTTAGGATAGCCAAAGTAATTAAACCGTTTGACTTCTCTCTTTATATATAAGTAATGTTTTTAGTAAATAAGTAACCATTTTTATTTTATCCATTATTTATTTGTACGACCTCCTCACGACAAATGATTTGTAATTTCGGCGATGGAACCAAACAAAATTCTCAGCCGATTAAATTGTTTCTGATAAGAAGTTCTTCAAGCTTACTCACGTTGAAATAACGAAATGAAGAAATTTTGTATGGTGGGACTCAAAAATGGAATTTTTTACATGCAACGATTTTTACTATCTTTTAGAAATTTGTGAATTATTTGCAATACTCGTACATTTAACGTACCCAGGATTGGGTGGATCGGGTGGAATTAAATGTAAAATTTTGTAATTTTCTTTTTGCAATAAGCTTGTCACTTTTATAGCTTTGTTGGTGTTCATCGTAGTTATTTACATACAAATCATAATAATATGTGTTTAGTTAACATTGCTTCATTAAATTGTTACGTTTTGTTCAACAAACATAACTAAGCAATGTCGCAGCTATCTAATTATTGAATTAAAGGAAAATTTGACATCTATTTCAAATTTCAGCAAAAGGAAATTTTCATGATGACAGGAACAATGGCGCGACAATAAATTTACAGGCGTTTTCAATTTGCAGACAAAAATGACAATGAATTAAGATTTTTTACCAACATTTTTGTATGTATAACTTCATAAATTCGTTAATAAAACAATAAAGGTACGAGATAATAAAACAGAAATGTGAATATAAATCAGGCACAACTTTGATAGACGACCGTACGGAATGTAACAGATAATAGTAGGGGAAGTATAAAAGATTAAACTTAAACATTGAAAGGATTACCTGTCCGTTTATCATTCACGGGCGGCGCAACATAATACGGGTAATGTTGGTCCGGGTACAAAGGTGTAGGTGAGCACGATACATTTCAGAGGTGTGATGTATGGGTGGCACTACGTGGATAAAAACACGCGGCACCGAGTAGGCCGCGCCGCGCCATTTCCCACCGAAACACCATTCCATGATTTACGCATTCCAGACACAGTTGGCATGAAAATCCTTTAAAAATACATACACAATGCTCTCACTGCCTACTCTGTTTACGGACTCGTACGGGAATAATAATTGTAATGCCACTTGCCTCCAATTCCCTTGTCGTAATTTACACTGACCGAATGTTTTCATTGTACTGTCCCGTGCGTCAACAGAGACGTAATTAAGTTTGTTACGTTAAAAATGTTCGTTGTGCTCTTTTAGCGTCGTTCCTTTTAACTTTTCCCGCACGTTGCCAATGATTCGTAAATGTTTCATTACATCTCTCTTTTTGAATGTTACAATGAAGCTAATTAATTGAAATTATACGGTATAAGAAATGAGACTACAATTAATTTGGGTCCATTTAATTGTCCGGTTGTGACATTATTCAAATTTTGTAAGGACTATTAATTAATTTAAGAACAGTCTATGAGCTTAATACGGGGTGGATTGCATGTATGTATGTATAATGAGCTTAAATTAACAAAATAGAATGGGCTTAAATGGGCTAAAATGGGCTTAAATTATCAAAATAGAATACGTTAATATTCGTTTCTCTATGTTAGTTCACCGAGGTGTAACTGCACATGTTAGACCAGGGAGCAGTCTTAAGCGGTGTCACAACTCTAATTCATTGAGTGCAAATAAACGATCAGTCAAGCGCAACAACTTATCGTAGACGAAGGGAACTTGAAACCGATTAGTGCAATTACGTCAGGTAGTGTATGTTAGACGTCGTAGTATTTATTGCTTCGTGGTTGCTGGCTCTGTTATAACATTATTTTTTTTAATATTTACGATTTTTCAAACTATTTCCAAAATTCGCCTAATTACACATTTAATTCCACATGTAACATCTTTTATATCAAGTCTGTTATTGATATTAAATATTAATACACTCAAAGATCAATAGACTAGAGAAGTACATAGACAAATTCTGTCATCAGTGTACTACACATAAAAGTTAGACTGAACCATGACGAGCAAAAAAGTTTGAATAGACATCGAGTTTATTACGTTTCATGCTAGAGCCATCAGCTCGATTGCAATGCATTCTATTTTATTCTTCCAACAATATCGAATGCGTGAACTATACTGTAGTTTAGGCATTAGAAAACAATCATATCACAACACTACGTTACACATAACAAATTTTTCTCGCTAAATGCAACTCGGTAGACGACAAGTTCTGGACCTTGTGATTTCAGAATAAAAAGTACGTTTGTTATTAAATTCTTTTAATGTTCTTAGATATTATAATAATATTATTAAGTAAACTTCCATTCGGTTTCTTCTGCCATGTCTAAGTACCAGATGTGTGTTTGAAATCTGAAATATTATTATTTTAAGCTTAATCATTGTAATCATTATCCGCTACTACCACAGCAGCTGAATGGTAGACAATACGCCTCCCAAGTAACATCTTTTCAAGCAAAAAAATATCGAAATCAGTGTACACTCGATAGACAAATCATGGAAAATAGATACAGATCATAGAACCTCTTTATGTGATATCGGTTAATGACATATACCTGATATGCCCCACCGTGTTCCAAACGCAAGCTGCCGCGTTATATTAACTGTACTTACAAATTTCTAACTAATATGTGTACAGAGGAGACGCGTCATTAGTTCTCCTGGCACAGCATAAAGTTTGCTTCTCGTTACAACATACAAAGTATTTGCATACACATGACGTCACGAGTTTGCCATCAAAATACGAACGTCTAATATTAGGATAGTTGCCAAGGAAGCCATCGGCCGTGATGTTATACAGCATTTTCTACGCGGTCAAGTTTGTATAGAAAAATGCTTGAAATTCTCTTTGGCAAGGCAATCTTGAAGGTTAAAGAAAAAACAAAAAGCGTACAACTTTATAGCTTACAAAGCATGAGTTTTCCATCGCATTAATAATAATCAGTCTGTCCTTAAAACACACGGAATATTAGGGTATAATAGCGTATGACTTTGCAAGCTCACTGCCAGTTTATGAGGCTGTAATACTGGGACAATTGTAGGAACTGGCGAAGTGAATGTTCCGCTACTGCTAATTTACGACATGTAATATCACATCTCAGTGCAGCTTCTCTCTTGTACTAATGAAACGTAATTGTTACTACTTAGAAACTTGGTCACACTTGTGATTTTTATTGTCAAAACTCTTACAAGTTTTTATTGCATCATTGATACGAAGATTCCATAATAGCTTCGTAGTCATTTCTTCATGAAAACAGAAACTTTCTAAAATTGGATAGTGGATTTATTTATTATGATCAATATTACAGAAAGAGTATACATTAAAATGTAATTGTACAAAAACTAATTTGACTGCAAAGTTAGCTTAAGCCGCACTTACTTTAACTAATGCTAATACGAGTCAGAGAGATAATGCAGATAGTTATATACATACATACTCGTAAATTAATATTCAGAACATAAAAAGAACGAATGATAAATATTAAGAACTTTTCGAGAATTTCAAAATGTATTATGCCAATGCCGCGAGGAAACTGCCATTAAAGTTTCGTTTTCAGCACACTCGACCTAATTCTTTAATTCCAATTAAATTTCGTCAACCACATTATTTTGAATGTTAGAAATGGAGAGGTCAAAACGTACAACGTTTACAATATTAGTCATTGACAGATTAGAGTGTATACAACGTTTCGCTAATTATAAAGCGGGGATTACAGAAAGACTATCAGTGTAAACATTCTCATATAATGTAACACCACGGATGATGCCTGGAGGCCTTATGAATAGGGCGGTAGATCATATGCCTTCAGCCATACCGTGCCCGTTACCCGCCTTTTTACTGTTGTTGCGGTTTTAACATTAAAAACAACTTAGTTCGCTCGAAATCCACGCTCAATATTCATGTTAGAGTTTCATGGAACAAATGAAAGGGCGTCTTATACTATAGGAAATTTTCTCCTTGAATTCGGTCTATACTAAGCCGGTATGTTAAAGTATACCAGTTTTAAATCCTGCTTCGCTTTATGTATGTACAGATTCGTAAATCAATATGCACTTTGAAAGTTTAATGTGGATAGAGATAAAAGATAAAAACAATACCTGTAGGTGTACACTTTTTCATTAATAGTAATAAAAGCATTAATGTATCTTAAATATAGCAATTATCTTAACAAAAGTAAATCATGAGCATATAACTTGTACATGTATTTACTCAGTGCTCAAAAAGAGTTGTCTGTGTAGTTGATTATTTATAGTTAAGTCCAATTTGGTAATCAGGTGTATTGGAAATCGCTCGGAACACGGAATGGGCGGGCTTGATTTACATTCCAATTTAATTTTGCATTCCGACGCAGTTTTTCAGAATTGAGATTTTTACGGCTTGGCATTTTAGAATGGACATGCTATTCGAAACTGTCAGATAACCCGGCGCTTAGATGTGAGTTATTGAGTAAAACAACTCTGTAGACTACGAAACCTTGGTTTGTAATGTTACTGTCTTCATAACTTGTACCTCCTCATATGACAACTGTTATTCTATAGCTATATTGATCACTGCATAGCTACCTACATTTTTTGTGGGATGTGAGGGGGAAATTGTAGTGAAAGATTTGAAATCCCGATTGCAAAGGCTTAGAGCGTAATCGATTCTCAATTCTGACATCGGTTTGGGTCGTCATTTCAAGGATATGACAACAATAGACGGCTGGTTAAGAGGAATGCTTAATGCTCCCGTATGTTACCGCCGACAAGGAAGGTGATTGTAATAAAAGTTTGTATAATAAAGATTTTTGGTACATTAAATCCTACTTAAAGTTGCAACTGTTTCTTCGAAGCACGAAAATGCCAGTGTCATTTTTGTGATATTCAAAAGGCGATCACTGTTGGCGATTTTTATTACTATTACAAATTGATTACAATTGACATTGCGCCAGAGATGCATATTTTGTTGCAAAAGCTTTTTATCGATAGGTTGTTGTTTGTGAACTACAGGGAATTGTAACTGAATATCCTATAAATCATAATAACTAGCCACACATCAAATACATGCGTAATGCCATTAAAATTTGTATTAAATTTCAAATGGAAAATTGGTTATTGCTGTTTCGTAACAGCTAAAGTTGAATATTATTCCCGCATTTCGGTTCCGTGTATCTACTTTTCAATTAGTATTACTTAATATATTTGCAGTTGGTTTGTGTGAAATAAATTAACGATTTTCATAATTTGTTTACTTTTATGGAACCATTTATAATGTGGTATGAAAATTGTAATATCAGTGCAGTGACCAAGTTCGAAGTTCTAAACCCAGGTTCCAGATTGAAGTTCAGCAAGCAAGTGTCAGCTGCTGCTTTCCTGCCCACTGATTCTGACAAGCTGCAACAGAGTAGACTTATTTAGAACGATAAAAATCAGTTAGTAGTCTTAAGTTTTATAACACTAACTGTATTTAAGTGTAAATATGCGCTTGTCTGAGCAGGACAATATTAGGTATGTACGAGAATTTTAATATAACGTAACATCACGCCTGTATTCCCCGAAGGGGTAGGCAGAGGAGTGTAGTACACCTCCACATTTCACCAGTTGCGTTTAAGTCCCACAATGGAATAGGTGGTGAGCTTATTGCCATGCATCGGGCACACATCCGGACTCCGAGTCACTACTAGAAATTCTAAATTAGAAAAATCCAACAGTACCCGACCCGGGATTTGAACCCAGGACCTC
>DWEM01002496.1:0-11968 GCA_018245935.1 Agara belti belti | reverse complement strand
AAATGATTTATCTTTATTTATACATTCTGTGTATATAACATTTACATAATGTGATTTATATGTACTTTATGATATAAGATATTTCATATCGCCATCATAGAATACAGACAAACAAAGTATTTTAATGGAAAACATCACTGCAGTCAGTTCGAGACGTCGCTGTTATAATCAATCGCTTTACTTTCAATATAAGTCGAATTGCGAATTGCGCGGAGACGGGAAATGTCGAATAATAGAAAGGATCAAGCGTAATCCGATATTTTCTTCATTGTATGTATTTATGGGAGTTGTGACTTTAACAAATTGGAAGTAAATGATATCAAATCATCATTATAAATAAAGAACACCAAAAGTCGACATTATCAAAAGGACTATTGGAATGTTTGTAAGTACCCAAAGTACCAGTACCCAAAGTTTGAAAATGGAAGCACAGTTAGTGCATGTATTTCTGTCAGTAAGCAGTAACACGTGTATTGTTTTAGATTTAAGAGTGCAGTTTTGACAAACACTTTTTAAATCAGTTAGTTCAGATTGCGCCTGAGACCTGTTTCAGTTTAGACGAAGTATTTAAATACTTAATTTGTGGGTCACGTAAAATCGGATTGCCTGCCCGGGTTTTGTATTATAAAGTAAAAATCAAAAAATATTTCTTTACGTTTATAACACAAGAATATGTTACACAAGACATTTAATCTAAATCCAATTACATTCTACTTGTCATGTCACCGTCGCAATGTATCACATTGAGCCGATGTTAGTCGGATTGCTAACCGAACGGAGATGGGGAATATTCCAGAACTTCCTAATTCGATCAACGTAATCCAATCTTTCTCGCGAGACGCTACATACGATTGGGGTTCAGAAGATTTTTCTATATGATGCATTATAAATAAATGGCTTTTTGGCCTAGTGGGTAGAGACCCTGGCAGCTATACCGCAGGTCGTGGGTTCGATTCCCACCCAGGACAAACATTTGTGTCGTGAGAACATTCCTTTGTTCTGTTTCTAGGTACCTTAAAATTTTCTGCGAGTACATAACTTATAGTATGTATATATGTAGTTTATCAGTTGTCTGGTCGCCTGGGATCGTTTGCACCAGACATAATAAAAAATTACAGTAAAGACACCGGGTATTTATTTAATTATGTTGTACTTAACTCCTTAACGTGATACCCATTTATTACTTTGTGCTGGTTTAATATTTTGAAATTTATTTCAGTCTTTCTTTCAATGACTACCATACATCAGACGAAGCACGTACTTTTTGACATAAACAATAGTCATTTACGGACAATCAGAATTCTGACATAGTCAATATGTCAACGACCTTCATGATGAATATTTAATATGCTCGTACAATATTAATTCATCGAGCTTACAACACCGCCATACATTTGCCGTACATTCTACTCGTTTTATATTTAAGCTTCGTAAAGTCCCTATAACGAATTACATTTCATTTTGCATTATGTAAAGATTTATTTTACATTAAATTTCATTCTGCAGGATAACAAAGCTTTTGTTTTTTTCATTTTACAAACGCGTTACTGCGAACGACCGTTTGTTATTCTCGCCTACCTTATACGTATCTACCCCTTTAAGGGAAGTCCGTAAATAACAAAGTACCTACTAACATAACGCACCGAAGGTGTTCACGGTAAGGATCGATAACACACCCCTTGAACCGATTGTCAGTTCTCATTAAACGTATAAAAATAAATGGCGCGACCAATAGAGGGAGTCAAGTTGGAAAGAAAATTCTCCTAGCTCATTTTCGTAATTGGCTCGGCTTTATAATGTGTTTTCAATGTGAAACCAATCAAAGTTTTCTTAGTAGATAGATAATAAAAACTAGAGATTGGGCTAAAGCTCATTTGAAATCGTAAAGCGTTAAAATTTCTATTTATATTCATTGAGCAATTTTCTTACACCGCATCTAAAGTGTAAATATCATCTTTGGAAAACTCTCAATCGATATGAAATAAAGTAAGCCGGCAGCACACTTCTAAGTTAAATAACCAAGCTGACGTGACATTTACGTCGCTTTCACAAGACGAGTCTGCAGTTTGCCGGTGTCTTCGGGAAAAGTTTCTGCAACATATCCTGCGATCTAGTTCACCAGTTAGGTATCTTTTCTACATGTAACGCTATAAATTATTTGGATGTAAATTATGAATATAATTTTGTGTTCAAATTTATATATGGACATTAGAAAAAATATTGGTATACTAACTACATTATATATGATGATGCAACAAACTTCATCTTGTTTATAATTTATGACCCCTGCATGCTTGTATTAAAGCGCTATCAAAACAATATGTCAAACGCATCCGCCAGGGAAACCGCGAACCCGTCACCTGCAGATATTTGTCAAAACTCATGTACAACCAACGTGCATTTACGGTTATTATACAGAAATTTGCAGCAATACAACCTCTATGCTCATCAGGATAAGACTCAGTTAAAACATTGAGAACAGCTTGTGAATGGTATTTTAGTGTTCCACGAATATTGTACCAATATGTATTAGGCTGTCAAATATGGTCGCACACGGGCGTTGGGAACGGTCGGATTTATTGGGCAAGTTTAATGCGTAAACACGCTTTCCTTCCCGAAGATAAGTTTCGGTTCAGGTGAACAGGCTTTGTTGTTAACTACAACGGAACATGCCAAATTTGAACACAAGATATAGTTTACGAAAGCGATATCTTATGCTATCAAAATTTCATAAACAACAACACTGTAACTAGGTGGAAATTTCTTACAACAACTTCGCTATGTACATTATATTGTCACTTCCTATTGTCTTTCTGTAACTCTCACCTCTTACTGTCTCTTAAATGAAAAACTGTATTTCAATAGCAATTGTAAATTAATGGGTTTCTTAAATTTAAAATTATCAGAACCGTAAGCTTATCAGAATATAGCATTAGAAATGAAAATGTTAGAAATGATGAATATATATAATCGTTCGCCAAGTAAACCTTTTCAACTACAATTCACAATGACATTTCTGAATCTTTTTAGTTTTTACAAGCGAAATTGAAGGTAGATACAGAATTAACTTTTGACTTGCGCGACGTCTATGAACTGGAACATTAATAAAATGCACCTCAAATCGCAATTGGATCACGTAGTCAGTTCATTTCCCGGAATTCTCCTAGCATTTCGAAGTATCCTTACCGCGAGGCACCTACCTGCGCCGGGGAGGGTGTCGGGGTAATTTATGACCCTAGATAACGAGGGCTCGCAGTGGTCTTATCGACTTCCTTTTCCTTTTTTCTACGGTCTCCGGTGCCTTTTTTCACTAGCAAATCGACTATTACAAGGAGCGTTATCGACCGTAGACAATCGCAATACCGACTCTGAATTGGCGTCCTTGCGCGGACTGTTATTTCTTCCGAGTGCTCCGGATTCTTTTTGTTGCTTGTTTTATTTCTATCGTGATCGTGATATTAGCGATTAATTGTAATACATGAAATGCTCAAATAGCACAGCTTAACACATTTATTTTAAATAAATAGGAAAAAGTAAAAAGAACAGGTATAAAGGAATAAAATGTTCAAAGAAAACCTCCTATTATGTTATTAAACGTAATCATAAATGTAAGAAAAAGCTAGCAGATTTTTTCGGAAATTACTGACATTTGTTACCCGGCTGTCCAGGAGTCTCAATTTTCTTGACTCTGTTTACGACTTGCTAAAAGGATTCGTTAAAAGGATTGAGAATGATTTGCATACCTACTCAGTTTTAGTGCAGAGATTTTAAATTAACATAAACTTCAGAGAATTTAAGCGACAAAGCATCGTTACTTTTAACGCTTTTAAATCGTATCTCTTAGTACTTAGTAACACTGCTTACTAAAAGTAGATGGTTTTTTACATTACTCAGTTTTAACTAAATGCTTTCATTTCAAAACTTTTTTAAAAATCAACTAAAAGTACCGCGCCGGATTCGCTACTGCAAGATAATAAAAAAATTAAATGTCTCCCTCTTTTTACCTATTTCTTTTTTCTCTCTCTCTTTCTCTTTTTACTTTTACCCTTTTTACTTTTTACTTTTACCCTTTTACTAATACCATTATTATGATTTATTAGTAAATTCATCGTCCTATAAACCAATATTAGAGTATTTCATAATGCTAAATATATAACAGCATAAATTTGCATATTTAGACTGCACAGAGATTATATGTACACAGTAGAGCGCTCCTTAATAAGAAGCATAAAGATTTTATATTTCAACCGTGGCAGAGGGATCGTTAGACACCGAGAATCAAGAACACCTGACGCGTGAAAGTTACAATTATTTCTTAGGAAAAGATGTAACGAGCTTTATGGGAAAATATACAACTGTATACTAATAACTATTGCTGAATATAGCCATATTACAACCTGTAAAAAAGGATCCGAAACATCAAAACATCAATTTGACGGCTTAAAGATGAAAAAATTCGTCTACAAAAAATGTCTATATAACTGCAGCTGCAATATAAAGAAATATTTCAAGATAAAGTATTAAAATTCCGTACCTCAAAGACGGCAGTGTCACAGACCGTCTAACATTTAGAGCACCTGACGTAGCACAGTTTATAGCTTCGTCGTAAGACGTGGCTTAGAGGGTTCTGCACTTGGCGGAAAGTGTACTTGAAAGTTAATTTTAAAATGGAATTCATGTTAGGGAAGTATTTGTAACGCTATTTTAACCCTTCGTGAATTTCTCAAAAATTCTTCCAATAGAAAGTTAATTTAAAATATCAGTCAAATATCAGGCAGACAAATTTTTATGTATAAGGGCCATAGTCAGCCGAATTTCAGCTACAATGCTTAGGTATATACGCATACTGATTTCCTGGTGATGGATAAAATAATAATAATTAAAAAGAACAAGGAATTTGTCGTATAATTCTTCTGGCTTTATTTCTAAAAGTATAGACTTTCCTCGTTACTATTGTCAGGGAGAACTTAAATCGTACAAACGGTCTTTTGTCAATAATCGTGGGATGCAATCACTGCCTAATATAATAATATAGAAACACTTATTTGCTACAAATATGTATAATTATTTGCTCTCGTCATAACATTCATCAACCTTTTTACAATTATATTGTCGGATACGTATCTAGTCTCCGAAAGACATAAGTTAAGTCTAGCTGGAAGGTGGGTAAAGTGATATTATTTCATAAAGACTTACATAACTTTGTTTAATTCTAGGTGCATATGAAGATTCAAGCCCTCGGCTATCACAGCCTTTAAAAGCAACTGTATTATGTAGTTAGTTATATTTTGAAAAGAGAGGTGATTACGTTACGAGGCCATACATTTTTATTAGCAACGCCAATCAGCGGTCCCTGAAGGATGGCGGCTATTTCCTGAACCTCAGCCCGTTTCCGCACAAACATTATTGTAACTAACTGCCATTATTTACCTTTAACGGTAGCCTTCTTTCAGCTTAGCTTTGATTTTAATTTATGGAATCTCCTATAATGGTGTTTATTTCTAAAAGTCTTTGGTTTAGAAATGCGTTGTTTATTTCAATTAAGATTGCTTTTATTTGATTCTTAAAAGCAGACAGAAACCATAGTTTGATTGCAGTTCTCGTAGGGTTAAGTATTGTATTCGATTACTAAAATTGCTTTCCTTGTCTTTTTATCGATTGTTCTACTGCTAGACACGGGTTTCCTCTGATAGTAAAAAGGTTTAAGACTGAATAATTGTCTACCACGCTAATCATGTGAAAGACCATTTGTCTTATGTCATGGCCGATAATTCACTTTTTATATTTTAATCTAAATGTTCAAGTGCTAATTAGCCATATTTCTGTAAATGTTCAATCGTTTCTAGTGATAAAAAAAAATTGTGTGTATGCAATAAATTCAAGTAAAGAAATATTGTGTACAAACAGACACCAGAGAATACACCATTAATATTAAATTGAGCGATGTCCGTAATCAACTGACGTATTCAATTTATGCTCAGACCTAAGAGCCATTAAACGTGTTTTATCCTTATTGAAATTCAAAAGATTGCGTTTTACTCCAGATGAGATTTGTACCCTAAGGATATAATTTGATGTTTTTGCCATAAAACGGCAGCTGTGTAGTGGCGGTAAACTCATTATACTAAGATCTTAAAGGGATTACCGAGAAAGAGATTTTTGATAAATAACCCACTTATCAATACGCTAGAGGCGCTATCTTGAGAAAGTAATATAAATTTTACTATAGCAACAGCTTGAGTGAAACATTTGTAGTGCTTAACGATTGTTGTGTTAAATCGGATGCAGATTTACTGCTAGGTAATAACAAATGGACTTTAAATGATTACTGCAGAATTATGTGTTTTAATAACAAATATACCAATATGGTTTTGAAATCTTCCATATAGTGTCAAACACCATACCACGCTGCACCAGTGCAGATTAATAGTCAATTCGACGCAATTATCAACTCGTCTGATATAAGAGTTACAATGTTCTAAAATTGACGAGCTGCCCTCATGTTGCAATAGAACATATCTAAGTCAAAATGTAGAAAATACCTAAAAATAAAATTCAAAAATACCTACATTAAAAAACGTATAAGTCACCCGGATTCTCGAAGGAAATATGTATTTGTTAATAAAGAAATACATAAAATGTTCAGTTGAATATCAACGGCCATGAAATATGGACGGATTGTCGCGGAAATGCGATTCATAATTCAAAATCCAATTTACGTTAGATGAGGTTTCGGTTGAAATAAACGGGTAACACGTTTGTTACACAGGGATTTTAATAAGGGTGTTGTAGATCTACTGGCGATAAAGGACAAGCTGTTAAAAGTTTGCGTGGCACTTTTGTATCTAATAATTGGCGATGTTGATAAGGAGATGAGAATAACCGTAGGTATGTGTTTCGAATAATGTAACTAAGACGATTCATGAAATGTTATATCATCACGAACAAAATGCCATTTGGGCACTGTTCTCTGGATCGGCTAATTTGTGTTTTGAAAATTTTCCCTTAGCACATTAAAATGTGATTTATTGATTTTATACATATTTCCTCGATAAAAATATACTATTTCGCTTGCAACTCATCCAATAATAGTGAAAGAGGGGTATTTTGTAAATATTTGTATCGAGTTTAGGATGTAATGCGTTTTCGATCAAATAGAGGAAAGATAAATGGCGGGATAGTTCAGATAACAGCCCAATTTAGCTGTTAGGAGACCGTCGCATAACGTTTCTATGGTTGATCAATTTATCAAGTTCGGCTTGTTTTACATAATATCTATAATATAAAGTACAGTACACATGAAAATTTGATTTCCATTCGATATTTAAATAAAAACTGTATGATTTTTTTGTTTAAGCTGCATCACATTTAGCCTTTGTTTGACAGCGTATTTTTTATATCTATAAAATTTTCCATTTATGGATTATCTAAGAGTTTAATATTTTTATAAGATATATATTAATTTTCAGTAAATTCTTAGTTTGAATTTATGATGACATCATGTTTTCCTTTACAAATTGTACAGCAATCCGTCGGTTGAATTTTTGGTTTTTCTCGTGAAATATTCCAACAACTTTCTATCCTGGATCAAACGTCGAGTGAGGGCTCGGCAATTTATCATTTGGGCTTCCCGGAAAAATGCCTTTCATAAAAATATATTAAAAGTTTCCATCTCGCTATCCACGAATTTTCACGCCTCGTATGTTAATTTGGTATCGTAAAGGCTGTATATTGGCTTTTTATGTCACTCGGCTAATTTCAGTGTATTCGTAAATTGGCGATTTGAAATTTATTATCGTAAACACAATTTTTATGTGTCATAATATGTGGCAGTGAGCACAATATGTGACTTTGACGATCTTCCATTGTTTCTTCTTACATTGGAAAAATACAGACGAATTGAGAACCTCCTCCTTTTTTTGAAGTCGGTTAAAAATACACGTTAAAGTTTTTGAAATTATACCATTACGAACTTTTTACTACTTTAAAATTCCATGAAGCTTTTCGTTGTTACTTAAATTTTCATAAAATGATTTTCAGACTTCAATAAAACAAGGTAACAAAAGGAATTTTCATTGAATGTTCTGAAATAGTTTCAAGGCGCAAATCGCACGAATAGTTGTTCTAACCGTCACTAGAACGTGAGGTCTTTTCATTCAACTAAAAGCATTATAAAATGAAACCAATCGCTTGAGTGAACTTTTTATTAGATCTGGATTTTATTTACGACTTTTCATATCGCATTACGAATAACAGTGAGAGTAATGACTAAGAATGAAGATATTATCAATAGCTCCACAAATTACGGTGTCGTTACTCTATGAAAGCAATTTTATTTTTGGGCAACTACAGTATAATCTTGTCGGTTTTGTTATGAATATTTTTATATTAGTTGAATATTTTGGGGTAATGGCACATATGTTATAAATTAAGTAACATAGAAATTATCACTACTTATAAATAGTTTTAGTTATATGTATACGTATTGAAAGTAATGCTTAATCATTCTAAATGTTTTTGTTATTTTTGTCAATGTTATGTCACAGACGTCCATAACCAGGTGATTTAGTCTTCTTTAGGGACGCTTTTAATTATTTGTTATTAACAACAACTTCTCATTTCGGCCAACAGTGGATATGAATTGTTAATGCCCTATTTAAAAATAGTTGTATATTTCCGGTCGTTCCGATTGGAAAATGAAAACAGTTGAACATCTCGGGCCCTAATAATACAGATTCAAGCCCCCAGGGCCCAATCCGCTTCGACTCATTGCTACCACAAATTGATTTATCCCCGGGGAATATTCAAACTGACTTATAATATTGATTAATATCAGTTCAGCTCCTTAATATTCCCACGCCAACTTTGTAAGTTCTCAATTGATCGATGATTACTTACCAACTGGTACTGCATACGAAATAACAATACAAAGCTACGCGAGCTTTTTAACTAAAATTTTAAAAACACCCATTCGATGTATTAAAGGTTATTAGATTAAAATATATGGGACATATTGAAGTGAAACTTCTTTACTGCAAGGGTAAAAATTTTTTCGAGCGTTACGAAAATTTAAGATCACGTCAGGAAGATAGCCAGGTTTCTGTATGTACAACAAATCTTACCTAAAAATAAACCTTTACATCTAAGCAATAAGATTGAAAATATTATGATTACAATTAACGTTTAAGACTGTTTGAATAATAATTTCAATTACGTACTTATTACAAATTTAAACTTAAATTTAATAGTAATCATAATGTTTTCACTTTTATTGTTTAACTTATACTTGGTAAGCAAGTTACACTTTTTTTTATATGTGTAGTACTATCAGGACTGATTTTCATCATTGGCATTTCCTACTCTGTAGTAGACAATAAATCTATTCCAAAAGATTTCCCTTCCCACTCGCTGTCTGTTCAAACCTTACAAGACGGTACTAAATACCTTAATTTCAATCGGGGTCTGTTAGTCCGGAGAGATGTCAAAGTGACAGAACTATTTGTACTTTGAGTTGGGTTAAACTTAATTACTGAATCGAAATGTAATCCGATTTGCAGGGTAATGCTTTGGAAAATTAAAAGCGATTTGCAAGATTAAATATCGCTAAACTTAGAGAACACAACTGTTTTCGAATTATTCTGATGATTGTTATTTATTTAATATCATTACATTTTGGAAGCGTATTCAATCACGCGCTTTATTTTGCTTTCTGATATAGACATACATTTTTTGAAGAAATTTATTTACATAAGCATACCACTATTGAAGCACTGCAGTTTAAACGAAAACATTCTATTTTCAAAACCGAATCGGTTCACCATTTGTCATAGAGCTCCGTACACCATGATGATGGCTTCAAAATGTCCCCTGTTTATGCATGAATTTCGTCAGTAACAG
Source organism: Agara belti belti (assembly GCA_018245935.1). Taxonomy (NCBI): domain Eukaryota; kingdom Metazoa; phylum Arthropoda; class Insecta; order Lepidoptera; family Hesperiidae; genus Agara; species Agara belti. The sequence goes on along the minus strand of DWEM01002496.1, from coordinate 2,071 downwards.
TAACCGCATTTGATTTTACTAACTCGGATATAGTTTGCTATTATAACTCTGGAGCAGGATAAAGAATGAAAATATATTTTGCATTTCAATGAAGTCCTCACGAACTTGAAGTGAAGATAAAGTTACCTATTAAAGTCCACGGTCAAGATAATGTCTATACGATGCTGAGAAAATCTTTAAATATAACAATCTGTTTCCCTTATAACTGGAACATGGTCCCCAGACTAATGTATGGCACATTAGTTTCGCTGGTCAGAATTTATCGCGTATCATTAATCCGATGTATACGTGTCAGAGCAATAGTGTAGTCTCCGGGGAAAAATCAACTCCGCTCACACATTTCAACGATTTTTCTCCGTCTCATTTGTTACGACCTAACTTTCGTAATACGTGCTGGAAATTTCTATTTTTCCAACATAACGCGGAGGGATATTATTTCTAGGAAACTTTTCACTACACACCGTCCTCGGTGAGTAGTTCTGACAGATCATTCGTACAGTTCATATTTCTTAATAACAGCGTTATGGATGATCTTCAGATGTAATTTAAAAATGGTTCAGCTAATGTTAGTATTAGTTATTTTTTTTGTACCTATTTCAACAGGATTGTTAAAAGTACTGCACTCTAAACTTAATTGGAGCCGCATAGTAAACATGACCTGGATTCCTTCACTATTTACATTCCTGCTTTGATTAAGTATCGATTGGATGAAGTATGTTATTGATAGTTATAAATCCGTCTAGAAATAAAAAAGTAAAGATGTACATACGATAGCAATCTAAGTTAATTACTGAACGTGTCCATTACGATATTCAAACGTTTATAACACTTTTTACCGCCTTTCATACAAATATCAATTACACCAAGTTAAGTATTGTAATGGATTATTTGAGAATTTACAGTATAATCGAATTTCATACGAACACGAAGCATGGGTCGAATGTTGGTCGTTATTTTATTTAAGCGCTAAATTTTAAAGGAATAATGGTTGTATAAGTGCGCCGGTATATTGAACTATAAATTACCAGCAGGTTTTGAGTTTGGACGCGCACTCCCTACTACTAAACAGAATGCATTCCTTCCTTATCCTGTAGTTCCTATTGTTTCAGACTGGCGCCGCGGGCATTGTTCCGAGATGATACATTACAGTTTAGGTAAGTAATGTAAAATGCTCAAAGTATCTAGTTGTATACATTAGGTACATTATGAACTCGAGCAACCCGTTTTAATTCAACGTTTACATTATTCTATTTAATAACATTTTTGTTAGAGTTGTTCTTTGTTACAATTGACCCGCCCGTTGGTTCAGTGGTTACTGAACCTATTGGGTCTAGGGTGGTGGGTTCGATACCGACACTAGTGTTTGTGTGGTAAAAAATAAAATACAGTAAAGGTAAAAAATATTTCTATGAGTATAGATTTAGAAATATATGTATGTACATACAATTAGTTTATCAGCCGTCTGGTGACTATAGCATATAGCTAATTTAGGATCAGATGGTATGTGAAGTAGGTACTCCCTAAACATTATTATTATAGAGTGGATAGAATTTAATACGTAATGCTAAATATACGAGTTTTCCCTACCTTACTTTAAATATGAAAATTGTATGCATTCCATTTAGCTAAAATTGTTTTGAATCCGAGCACTGAGACAAACAGAAGCATTTTAATAAATATTTATTACACGACGCTCGCTAAAACCGAACAGCAAGAAGAATTAAGTTGGAAGCGATTTAGTATTCAACATTTCAATTTCCGCAACTTGCAGACTCAAACCAATGCTATTTCCTGTACTTACGTATTGGTTCCTTGCAATATGGAGTTTAAAACGATCTTCACAAGCAATGGGAATTGAAAAGCGGTTTTTATGTATAAAGAAAAGTTTCTATCCCGGGCGAGGTAAGCCGGATTTGTAAGTCGGCCCCCACTTCTCTTTTTAATTAAAAATATTTCCGAGGAAGTTAGGGATTTTTAAAGGAGACTTTAGCAGAAAAATCAACTGCCTTTATGGGTATTAAAATGCACAAAACTTCGCTAACGCCTGATTTCTAACGTCCAAATTAATAGA
>DWEM01002495.1:0-11969 GCA_018245935.1 Agara belti belti | reverse complement strand
GAACGCTACGTGTTGTGGAACTACAATCTCGTCAACATGACTCCTATAATGACTGACACCAGCTACAACATGAATGTTGACTTCAACAATAAAGTTAATAGAGACGCTAACGTTATTGACATGTAAATTATAAATTAGCTTAGATTTTTTTTTTCTATTTTTGAGCGCACATAACCTTTTCTAATAAATGATGCTTATTAACGTCTGTCTTTTTCCTTAATATTCGTAATGAACTGAATAACCCATAGCCCTATAATAGCGATGCCACTCATAAATATCCGCATAATGTTACAGAGTATTTTTTTTTGTAAATTGCTTGAAAGAGAACGTAGTTAAAAATTCAAAATAAGATGTTAGTCGAATTGTTCGCAAAGAATACAGATACACAGCAGACAGTTGTGAGTTTTTCTTAAGCCTTAAGTTACTGCCATTACAACATCAAGCGTTCATAGATATTTTCATTATTTCAATTTGTTCGACCACAAACAATTCTGAATAGTCAGAATAAGAATATTTTACGAACCTTTTATTGTTTCGCTTTGGACTCGGTTCTCTTCACATGATAAAAAGATTTAAGTCCATAGTGAACCGTGCTAGCTAAGTGCAGGTTGGCAGACTTCACACATCTAAGAGAAGATCATGATTAACTCTAAGAACTCTAATTGGGTAGTCTTTCAAATTGATCTCTAAAAGAACACAGTATCCATTCCACGAATTCCAGTGCTCTTGAGTCCATTACTAATAATTTTAAGTAATTGGACCATTTAATTCTTTTTTATGTAATGATGATTTAGTATCTAAAATTTTTTTACATGATGTGATTAGCAACTTAGTAATCTCATATAGTCGCCGCTACCACTCGTAGACATCTGCAGCTGGCACCAAACGTAATTGTAGGACTAAGTAGGAAATGAGCTAGTTAATACAACTTATAACAGGGCTACACGAATAAAACTATTAATAGCATTAGGCTCGATAGTACGTGAAGTGCTTAGTATTGTTAGAATCTGTCCTATATGAAGTGGGACACAGAAGAGTTGCATCTTCTGAGGAAATATAGTCGCCGCTATATCACACAAACATAGGAAATATCGATCTAACCCGTGCCTTTTGTCCTAATGTAATGTAAATTAAGATGTTTATGGTTACAAAAAAGCTAAACATTTGAGAAATCTAGCCGTACTGTAATAGCATTAACCAAAGCTGGGTTGATGAAATTCTCTAGCAAATTTGCTTTTCGACACGTATAACGCCATCTATTGCGTCACATACCAACTCAAAATATCTGCCGCGTTTGGTAACGGTTTCAAAGTTACTCCCATAACAGTATAGATGGCAGAAATACTAAAACCAAATGCAAACAGAAATTACTAATTTGTTAATATTATATCTAGTGATAAAAAAAGTATTACAACGAATTGTTATTTATTTCATATTTAGTTAAATAAATTGGCACTTCCTAATGTTTTACACTTTAATTTATGATTCGTTCTGAATCTCTTTATTTTAATCATCTTCATTGCACACAAGTAATGCAAAATAGAATAAAATACCACATAAATGCATTTTAATGCCAATGACGGTCTTATAACTAAACAAAGATTTCATCTAGACAACCATTACGAAACCTTACGAAAATAATTAACGCTTAGGATATGACAATAACTAGTAGGACTTAGGTATTTAACATTACGAAACAATAGCGCTTTAACAGGCAGGTATTTGACGTAATTATGCTTACAATGTAAGTTGATAGCGCATTAAGCCCTTTAAGTAAACAATTATGACGTAAATTATTATGCTTATAATTAATGTCATAATCATAACAACCAAATTTATCTTTAACGCTGGAAATTTCTGCGTGTTGACACAACGTATATAAATAATTAACAGGTTTTGTGAAAAACATTGTTTACATAGTATTGTTTTCATATACCATTCCTATACCATTTGTCAAGACCACGGGTACGCTTGTTGATTCGAACGGCGTAGGTTCTGTTTGACCCATACTCATGTACTGGATATAGCTGGATATTCTCCATTCGGGGTGTTCATAGGGTGCGGGTAACAACGTCGTTGGACGCCCAAGCTGCAATAACCAGTTACAAATAACCTCAGGCCAGCTTTACATAGTAAAAAATAAAAAATTACATTATATTATTTAATGTTGCATAAGCGATTGTTTAACGAGCTCTAATTAAATAACATTACGTGTCCGTGACATCTGCCCGCAATAGGGGGATGAGTGACCGAAGAATCGATTGTCATTTCATATAAGTATACCTATCGGTAATGTGAATTCAAAACAAAGTAATAACAAGGGCCATTAAACTATTTTATCAACAGCCAAATAGCACAAATAATAGCTTTGAACTTGTTACCAAAAATATAATATAAATAGGGAGGCTGTTGCAGATCTGTGCAGTTATTCTATAGAAATGAAGACGTTAACGTTAGTTTTGCTCGCGGCGCTGGCCGCAGGTGCAGAAGGGTACCTCATTAAAGTTCCTACATCCCCTGTTATACAGCCAAATACAGGTACGTAACTATTGGTTTGTAATGTTATTTTTTATACTGCTTGAAACTACCTAAATAAATATAATTGGATAAATAAATAAGAACAATTCGGTAGTATACTGTTAAAAGCTAGTCCAGAAGGTTTTTTTAAACACCTTTTGTATTTTATTAATTTCGAAAATTAGATTTAGTTCAATCCATTTGTTTTGATCTGTCAACAATAGCGAAGGAACCGCAATAGCGCCACCCAAAAGGTGATCTGTTATTTTTTATATCTAATTCTTAGATACAAAACTCCATACATGAGAACTGAAATAGAACGCATTAGTGACAAAAAACATTTTTTTCTTTGCTTACAGCCTCAGTAGGTTGGGTGCATATACAAAAATTAATATTACCACTGTTTGAAAATGTTTGCGAAGATAGCCAAAACCCCATAGTTGTAAAATTGAGCCAAGAATTTAAACTGGACATGACTAATGGGAATTATTTGGTAAGAATTTTAAGCTCTAATTGTTTCTATAATTGTTACGATAGATTAAAATTTTATTAACAATCCTCGGTGTCTGGATCAGAACAGTTACCGTAACAAGTCGATACTTACGCTCTAAATAGAATAACAAATTTCTGTTTCTGGAGCAAGAATATTTTATAACATATTTTCTGCAGTCAATACTTGTACCAAACATGTATTAAATGCATGCATGTATTGTATACAAAATGTTACCTGCTAGTAAGTGCTGATAAATGTTTTAAACTAAATTTCATGTTTCAGAAGCCAGAGGTTATTACGAATTTGCAAGCTTTAAAAACTGGTAAAGGTTTGCTTCCTAAAGGAGAAATTTTTACCGAATACAACAATGATCACGTAAATGAGCTGAAAGTGATCTACGAATTATTTTATTACGCAAAGGATTTTGACACATTTTTTAAGGCTGCGTGCTGGGCCAGACAGAATCTAAACTGCGGCTTGTTTATTGATGCTATGTACTTAGCGATTTTGAACAGACGCGACATGGAGAAAATATCTATACCGGCCCCATACGAAATTCTACCTAATTATTTTATTCGTAAGGACTTCATTACCAAAGCCTCTACACTGATCGCTGGTGGCGAAATAGTTCCATCTGATTTCATTCGCAACGATGGAAATGCGTACATTTTAGATGTCAATTATACAATTAATGCTTACGATAGTACAGCCGAATCAAAACTAGTTTATTTTTACGAAGATATTGGTTTAAATTCATATTATTACCTGATAAAACTTAAAATGTCTTCCTGGGCTAATACAAATTCTAAAGGCGACAGGTACGGTGAGCAATTATACTATTTTGTAAAGCAACTTATGGCAAGATATAATCTAGAGAGATATTCGAATGGACTACCAGAATTGGAAGGTATTAACTGGGACTATCTGAATGCCGTTCACTACGATCCTATGCTCGTTTATTCTGATGGAAATGAATTTAGCGATGTATCTTTAACGCATTTAGAAAACAATGAGAAACTGGCGCTACTGCACAATATTGAAAATAACATTGCAACAGTTGTTACACATATGGTATGTACGACAAAATTATGAAAATATATATATATATGTGTATGTATATAAATGTTTTAACTAGATTTATTTTAAGCTTACATATTTTCAGAGAGACGGTGGATTTAATAAGTGGCAAATACTAAACCATTTGATGGAAATACTCATAACAAGTGATAAAAGTTATGAGAACTTAGCTTTGCAAATCTTAAATGAAGATACTATAATTAATAACAGGTACGACATAAAAATATTAAGTCTAGCCCCTTAAAGTCATTCTATATTATTTAATGCCGGAGGTAAAAGGTATAAGGGCCGTAACGTTCAATATCAAATCAAATTCTACTACTTCATATCCATTTACTGATTACATTTATCTTTTTTAGACCTCCTTCAATATTGGGACATTATATGACAAGTCTACGACATCCCATGTTTTGGGCTATAAATAAAAAAATTGTTGATCTGGCAGATAATGCTCTGAAAGCATTACCTGGCTACAGCAGAAACGAATTGTACTTTCCGGGAGTAGAAGTTTTAAATGTTGATGTGAAAAAGATGATGACCACTTTTGATAGTTTTGATTTTGATGTAACAGATGCATTAGAAACGGGTGACGATGATACAAAGTTCAAAGTTAAAATAAGTCAGTCAAGGTTGAATCATAAACCATTTTCAATTAAGGTCAACATTTCATCTTTAGTGACGCAAAAAGGATTATTGAAGATTTATTTAGGACCAAAAGTAATGCCTGGTGAACACGTATTTAAGAAAAATCTCTTCATGTTACTGGATTGTTCTGAAGTGACTCTTAAAATTGGAGGTAATATAATCACAAGGAACTCAGCCGACATAGCTGATAGTTCAGATGATTTATTATCACTGTATGCTATTAGAAAAAAATTAGCTGACGCCGAATTCGGCTTAAGTTCTTTCGCACAAAAATTAATTGATGAACAAATTAGATTCCCATCTCGACTGGTGATTCCAAAAGGGTCACCTGAAGGTTTACCTTTACAAATATTTGTATTTGTAGTGCCTCTAGTGAAAGCTATCGGTGGACGTATGATAACCACAGAAATTAATAAAGACGCATTATTGTCCTTTGGTTATCCACTTGATTTAGATATTGAGGATCAAGAGCTGTTCAACTTGCCAAATGCATTCGTCAAAGATATTATTGTTACGCATAAAGGAAGTGACGAAAAAACATATAATTATGGGGGATCCCCTGGACAAAAGTACTGGCATAACAATGACTATGATACTCCCAATGAACCCGTTGCTTTACCGCTAGCTGCTCGTCCAGACTTTACCATGAAGAATGAGCCGTTTGATTACAAATCAAAAAGAGGACAATATGGAAAAAAAGAAAACTATACTAGTAAAAGAGGTGACTATAAATATAAGAAAAACTATAATACCCAAGATGAAGGTATCATCAAAGTAGATATAACAACAGAAAAAACTATAACATACATTACAAATGATATGTTCAAAAATAAAGATGTAGGAAGTAAAGATAATATTGATTATATAATTAACACTGACAAGGCTTTCGATGGAAGCAATAAATTTTCTTTAGACAAAAAAATACAGGATAAGGGGGTAAATGAAGACGTCCATATAGATGTTACGAAAAGTGAGAAAATAGATAAATCATTAGAAGAGTCTGATGAAAGAAAGTATAAAAAAGTGGATAAAAAGGAAATAATTGATATTTCTAAAACGATAGATCCTACAAGCTGGTCTCGTAGCACAGAAAACCAGTATCCCACGATTTACGACATCGTCTTCAACCCATACGATGATATTTACGGAGCCCACGAACGAGTATATGAATAAATATGTTATGTATGTATCTTAAATATATATTTATAATATGAATCTGCTTATCTCATTTTTGTGCAATGAAGGAAACTGTATTAATGATCAGAATATCGACACATTACATTCAGTTATATTAGAAATAGATGTAGATTATTATTAAATCAATAACATGGTTAGAAGAAAATATTTCAGGTATAGCTTACGCGTAGAATTATGCATTCAAAGTCATTTCTAATTTTATTGATCTTCAACGTAAGCAGCCGATGCATCTTATTACTAATTCACTCGATTTTCTATCATTATTTTTGGGTACGTTCCAAATATTTTACAACGACGTTACGCTTTCCCTATTTTCATCGCGGAAAATTTAAAAACCATCGCTCACTACCGTGACAACGGCTAGAATACAAACAGAAATATTTTTACTTCTTACAGTTGATTACAAGGTTCCTCTTGAGTGGACCCGTCAGTATACCATATAAATACTCATTCATTTCTTTCGAATCTTGCTGTATCATGTAGCTGCTAATTTTTATGTGTGATACGTTTCAATATTGCAACAAATTACAGTGTCTATAAAGTATTGCTGTTATTGGATCTATAATGCACCGAAATATATAATTCATGTTATGGCTGTCTTATACTAGATGATTACAGTTATCGTTTTCAGATTTTGTTACCTCGATATACAAAAGTAATTAATTACCAAATTGTACTAAAAGTTACTTCATAATTCAAAGATGTACTTGGCGTTCAGTAATTTAGCACCAAATCAATAATAATATTATTTAATAATTGGAACAATATCTGTGTTTTGGTAACCGAACAACTGATAAACATACATACATATATACATAGGATATAATACTCATATAAATATTCTTATTACACCCAGACAGAGACCAAATAAATGTGCTCATCACACAAATATTTTTCCTAGGTTGGAATCGAATTTACGACCTCCGAATTTGTAGTCCAGTTCTCCAACCACTGAACCACGAGGCTTGTCATAATTAATTAAAAACGGAGCACAGTTTTGCAAATTTATTGAACACGACTACATAATCGTTAATACCTACTGATTAACGTTAAACTTTGAAGACACGTGGTTCCGCTGGCATAAATTTATCTTCATGATGGGTATGTTACGCGCGAATCGTGCATTTCAGTAATAACCGGATGCAAAAGCTATTTAGGCCATTCAAAACATTAACATTACTTTAAAATATTCACGTTTCGCGAAACTGGTTTTTGGAAACCGCTCGCAAGTCTTAAAAACAAATGATAAACATATCCGTTTAGGTCTTTTTTAGTGGATATCTTTTAATTTGGCTCTTTTTATAATACATTTTAAACTTATCAACAAAGACTAAAACATTTTCAGGTTAATATCAGGTCTACCTTTTGATTAAAAGGTTTTATTTATTATATACAAAACAAGCTTTTTCCCGCGACTTCGTCCCGCCCCCACCGCAAAAAAAGGATTTACGACATCATCTCTACTATATAATAGATGTTACTACACATATAAACCTTCCTCTTGAATCACTCTATCTATTTAAAAAAACCGCATCAAAATCCGTTGAGTAGTTTTAAAGATCTAAGCATACATAGGGGCAGATAGCGAAAAGCGACTTTGTTTTTTACTATGTGGTGATGATGTATATGTACTTACATTTTTTAGTATAACCTGACTATCACTGTTTTAAAATATACTAAAATATGTTCTATTCTATAATATTCTCCAGTACCAGTTCTGAAGAATCTTGTATTGTATATTGTATATTGGTGTATATTTATAATAGAAAAGTTATAGTTCGCACCGAATTCTAAATACAGTTCCCATATTTTGTTCTAATTAGACTAACTAGGAAGCAGTAATTCATATTGTCGTCAGAATTCTTGTAATTTGGTCCAAAATTCACATTACCGTCTGTAGCTAGTTACGAGGCTATGACAGGCAGATGGACGGATGTCAAAAATGCGTGAAAATTATGGGATATGATAAAAAAAAAATCTTTTTAATTTCTCGAACATCTTTTTTTAATGGAACAAGATCTACGGACTTTGATTTTACGTACACGTCAATTGAGCAAAATCATATTAAACAACAATAAAACAAACAAATGCACTCAGCGTCACACATCTTTGTCCTGGATGGGAATCGAACCCACGAGCTCCGGTCCCGTCAGGGTCTAAATGAATAAATGAAATAAGTTGTAATAGTTAACTATAGCTATTTATTTACCATGAATTTTAAAATAGTTCACTGTAGAATGTGTGTACATATTTCACTGAGGACAGGAGAGTAATTTTATTAATAGCCATTTGAAATAACATTATATTTGGATTGAGCTGATGTAATAATTCTGGAATGTGTTAAGAAATGATTAATTAGTGACAAAATGAAGCAATAATTCCACATCATTGACACCGAAGATTCAGGATGTGCAGATTCATAGCTTTTGGCTATGAAAGCCAATTATTTTAGGTTTCGGAATGGAATAACGCAGTAAATTACTCAGCTGTCGGTTATGCATCGTCTAATAGATTTAATAAGCTTAGATCTCTAGTAGAGGCTGACTTAAATGTATTATGCATTCAATTGAACACATACTTGACTTTCAGTGTGGTGCCGGCAGCTAAATAAAACAAATAAAAATCTCCCATCATATTACTAGTTGTTGGCCGTGGATTTGCCCGCCGAAAGCATATTTCAAAGCTGACGGATTTTCCAGCAAACTTACAACTCTTATTACTTTTCTTTTTTTATGATTTTCTAAAAACGTTTATTTCTAACAAAAAAAACTAGAGAGCACTTTACACAGTGCTCGCTTTACTCGTGGCGGATATTGAGCTTTCAACCCTCTTCTAATCCCATTAAGGCTGGAATTTTATTAAATACATCCTTAGTGGGTACCATAAAATAAATTCAGTGTCAAAATTTCATGTTTCCAGCTCCAGTAGTTTGGGCTCTGCGATGATAAATTAGTTAGTTAGTCAGGACATGACTGAGATTGGGGGTCCAAGATTGGAACGAATAAAGGGTTAATGGAGATCATAAATAGTATCTATCCATTTTCCAATCTGAATGAGGTCGGTAAAGCTCGTATTTTACCATCGTAAATCATCAAATCGCTGTCGTTTATCATCGGAATTCGCAAAAAAAAGGTATTACGACGATACTATTACTGCGGACACCATTTTGATGTTGCCTTTAAATCCGTTTATTCAAGAAACAAACACACAAACACGCACCAAATGCATCGTTAAATATAAACATAGATATTTCAGCTGTGATATTTCAGACTCAGGGCTAATCGCTCCATTGACCCACACCTTGACGGCCATCTCAGGATTCTGGCGAACATTTGATGTGATGTATGGTGATAGAGTCATCATCGGATTAGTGTACGATGTTTACAGGCGAATTTGTGTAATAGAAGCTTTACTGAAATATATTGAATAAATTTTTATTATCGTTCACAAGTAAATAAGAAACGTTTACATACATACGCACGTATTTAATTCTGTAAGAGGAATACTACTGTCAGTTAGTATTGGCTCGTATTAAATTAAGACTATTAGTTAGTATTAATTGGTCACGGGACTGCAAGAGCAGCAGTATAGATTGTGCCAATTAGCATAATTAGGTTAGTATGACTGAAGTTCACAGTAGTTACTAACTGAAATATTCTTCATTTTCACAAACGCACTGCGGCTGTAAGCGACTGAGATGAGTAAGGACTGACACTTAAGATCGAAACACAAATTGTTCTAATAACAATTGCTTCACCGTAGAAATAGATACAGCCGTGGTATTACTACTGGTTCTACCGTCTATCAAATGCGATCCAATGTTTAGGCTAGTCCCCATAAAATTTACGCCTCTTCCTCAACCGCGGGAGACTTTAAAGCGTCACCTTTAAGACACGCCAACCTGACTATAAGAAACAGAACCGACTGCTCAACGTGCCCTCCAAAAGCATGACACGGTCGTAAGACTTGGCCACTAGCGGTCAAACATCTAAGTGCCGACCACGCCATTTATCCTTTGCAATCTACAACCGCATCGGAACTACAAACGCTAGTTCATTACCAATCTACATATTTAGAGATCTTGAGAAAACTTGAAGAATACAATATTCGGGTATCGTATAATTAGAAATACGTCAATCTGCGACGATTGGCACTCAATTTAAGTAAATAAAAATTCATTGAACCGAATGAAATAAATCTTAAGTAATTAAGTCCATACATTCAATCGAAAACACAATAAAACAGGGATGTTCACGAGTATTCGCATTTTTCAACGATATTTATACCATCCTGTATAAATGTTGATACTGTATAAATTCGACTGTTACTCATTTCTGTTGTCACCTAACACTGAACCGAATTTCTTTATATGTAGTATTAGAATAGGTCGGAAACGGTGAAATTTTTATTAATGTAACCCTTACAAGAGCGAAAAAAGGAATAAAAGATTGTATGAAAATTACGTATATATTGAACCTTACCCACTTCCTGTGAAAACGAAATAGCGATAACACGTTCTGATTGATATATGCCTTTTATATTTTTTCCCTACTTAAATGTACATATTTGAACGAATCCATTCATGCATTTGTTAGCAGCGGTTTGTGAATTTGATTCCCATTCAGGACAAATATTTATGATGTGCACAAATATCAGTTTTACATATCAGTACATCTAGTATATAGTAATTTATGTTTATAAACATTCGTATTAATACATATATTAATTAAGATTACTTAAAAGCCTAGTGTAGGCTTGGATGGATATGAAACGTTCCAAGTCAAAGTCTCATACATATTTACGAGCCTGTCTCAATAAATTGCAATATATTTGCAATTATATTGCAATAAAGTTGCCGCTGCGAATTATTGAAGATGTGCCAAATTAGGTGGGGGATCAGAATTACTGTTATCAAACTATTTTTATTAATATCAATACCGTAAATTATTACGAAAGCCAGTTGAATAATGACTGTCCTTTGAAATCGTTCAACTAATCCAATAAAAATTCATAAAGCTCCTAACTACTATTAGCGAGCACTGAAATTAACATTAGTTTCTCTGCATCCGAACCATTCGGATCGTGTGGGAATAATATTACATTAAATTATTATTTTAACAATAACAAAACGATCCCGAAATAACTAAAGGGCTCAGTGTCATGTAATGACAATGGTCTTGTGACGGTAACAACCGGTGCCAACAAATTATACGGACGGACTTCAGTGCCGACTGGAATATATTAGCAATGGAGTACTGAATTGCTAATATGGCTATTATTAACGATCGCTTTTACAAAAGACTTTGAATTAATAAAATTTTACAAACAAACACACGACGGTCCAGCGAATGGATGTAAATAGGGACTGGATGTACTTGCAGACATCATGAGTGTAAATCAAAAATAGTTTTAGGGTGTGAGAAATTGAGCTATTCCGTATATCACTGTTATGGGCCCCGAAGCACGCTTCTTCCACGTTGCCGGTTGTCGAAGAAAATAAAAATCATGAATGTAATAAGACTAAACCTTGCTTGTCATTATATTAAACATTAATAGAAGTGCAAACTCGTCTCTGACCTATTTGTTAAAGTTTCCCTCGGTACCTACATCCTTAAACACTTGCATTACTTTTAAACAATATTTATAACTATAACGTAATTGGAAGGCAGTAAAAGAGTTTAAAAAACTTTGTATTATATCAACACTTCCAAAACATATTGGGGTCAGAAGTCAGTCGTAAATTACTTTAATTTCATTGCAATCTCACTACAGGCAGCTCCATTGCTTCTTCTGCCTGTCAAGGATCTCCATAATCTTTCGTTAAACTCACTTTTAAGACTCGTCAAGTTTTCTCCCATCCCCCCCTCCCATCTCTCTCATCCTCCCCGTCCCATATTTGATATGTTTCATTTAGGATTATTATTAATAATATCGATAATCTCTAAATATCTTTTATACATATTTCTATTAAGCGCAGACAGATCAAACAAATATTTATCCTGAGTGGGAATCGAATACGCGACCGTCGGTTTAGCAGCCT
>DWEM01002494.1:0-11971 GCA_018245935.1 Agara belti belti | reverse complement strand
CCCAACCCGGGATTTGAACCCAGGACCTCCCGATCGGCAGTCGCGCTAGCAACCGCTCGACCAACGAGGCAGTCAACTACACAATTATAATAAGATAAAAAAGTTCAAATTCTCTAATTACCTACTACGGCAATAGTAATTTGATTAAAGTCATATTTTTCAAATGTGCTTTTGATGTTCGTTGTATGTTATTGATTGGCTTCTTGCAAAGATTTGTAGCAAGTGTCGCTAGATGTCGCGCGTATTGTCTCGCAGGCCAAAACACATTTCCGTGTTACTTCCTAGATGCTAATGGCATGTACATGCGGGCTACGTAGCCAGTGTGACGACGGATCGCGGGATCCACGTAGCACGAGGGGTCACAGTAAATATAACTGCAGTATGGCAACTTTTATTGTCTGTGCCGTTCACTCCGCAATTGATTAACTCAATATGTATTACATAATGATGTACTTGTTACATTCAACGGTTCGTTTAGCAAATAGCTTGACAGATCTTTGTGAATTACTCACTAAAGTAAAATAATTTAATTAATATATTTTGGCAAAATTTTTGATGTAGGTATCTATAACATTAATTGAATTTATTTTTAATAAGACACCGTGGAGACTTTTCAACGACGCAGTGCTATTGTTTATATACTGTGGTTTGCGAGTATTTGTTTACCGCGCTACAGACTTGTTTAACAATGAAACAGGCACAACACAATTAGTCCCGCCTTGTCGTACATTCTCAAGCTGTGTCACCAGCCAAGTTGGGCAGTTTGATATTTGGTTATGCACAGGTCAACCAACAACCCATATATCCTTAAGTACTAGAACAGTATAATGAAGCCTGCTCCTTACCACCGCAGGTTTTCGAGAGCTTTTGAAAAATATTTTATAATGTAAGAAATACAAAAAACTGTAAACAGTTCATTTACCGCAAGAAAGTATTCAGAAATTTAGGAAATCTTAAAAGACTTAGAAAATTATAATGAAGCAATTTTAGTTATTCACGGGCGTATACTTTTTTTTCAAAATCGTATACGGAGTTCAAAAATCATTGAATTGCTTCCAAAATAAGATGATCAACCGTATCTGCTTGGATTGGCGGGAAGAGTTCAATCGTTTTGTATTAGAATTTTCCATGGTGTTGGCATTGGTTCGCTGCGGTGGCGCGTACCGCACGAAGCGCCGGGCGATGCCACGTTAGCGCGAGCTCGCAACGAACGGCGGCGGTTGCCCAAATCGGTTCCCTAGACTCTGTTCCGTGAGGAGGAATTAATTAAAGTTAATTCGCGAGGCGCCATTAGCCGCCGAGCACTGTCCCCGGTGAGCGGCCAACGGGACCTTATCATCGCCTTTAAAATTTATAGTATAACGGCTAATTAAGAGTACACTCATTCGGTTCGTTCGTCGCGTCACGAGTGCCGGATTGTAAGCTGTTTCGGCTTATTGCCGCGATAGTCCCGGCGGCACTAATTGAGGGGGTTACGCGATATCATCCGGACAAGGCCCGCCGACTTTAACGAGCTTATATAAACAAACGTCGCTTCTTTACTGGTCGCAGAATACAAATGCCGGGGCCTAACAATGCAGCGGTGCATTAGAAATATTAGAAACTATCTCTACACTATTTCCAAGAAAGGCGATTTTCCTCGTTCCATTTCGATACTTTAGGCTTCGTTTCGATATTGAATTCAATTAAAGTAAACACGTTACGTAAGCAAAAAGGTATCCCGACATTATTTGTATTATTTGTTTCTTTAAACAACAAATCTTGCGGCTACCGACCTTAAATTATTATCGACAAAATAACAGCAGGACATGAATAACGCCTTGAACAAGGACCTTTGAGCACGTATAATCTGATAAACTTTGACCAGCGAATGTAGGAGGGACCATTAGGGTACATTTTTATATGAATCGTAAGGTATTAATATATTAAAGTAGTAAGGTATTTATTTAGAATGTGATTTATTTTTATAGATGTGAACCGTGTTTCGAAATGATAGCAATTTATTTTTTGCGGTATCAATAAAAATCAATCTACAATGGCATTCTACGTTTCGAACTAGTGATCTGGATTTAAGGATCTCTCAGCTGCGATATCAAGAGTATTTGTACAAAAAAATGACACACTTGGAGATCTACGAGATTGATTCCTGTTCCAAGTGTAACGCCGGGCAGGTTGAGCTGCTTTTTACGCTCCGCGCTGTCTGACTGCGCTGTTTTTAAAGCTGCAGGTGAATTAAAAAGTGGACCGAAACTTTTTAAAACTTAATTTAAAACGACTTCGGTTACAGCTACTGCCTTTAACGCATACCCAGTAAGAGATTCGTGACATCACCACGTAACAATGCACTAGCAAGGACTAAAATTTCATTACGTTATACATATAAAGGAAATGTTAACATTTTGATTAAATCTTGTGAAATAATTCTTAGCAAAAACTACGTATAACGTTCCATTTTTGTAAGATTATGGTAAATTAATATGCTCGAATACGTGACTGTATTCATGCAAATTACAAATAAACACGCATGTAAACATACATACCTACTGTATGAACATTATTTTAGCTCTTTCAACTACATATATACGTGTTTTGAGGTCAAAGTTATAAGAAGTTGTGTATTACTGGTGGGGTGGAGAGGTTGTTTCCATTAAAATTATTTCTCGCGATGACAGGCCGCGGCTATAACGAATGTGATCGGTACTAACGTTGCCCTTTACACAAAAGCGGGAAATTACTATTATAAACAGCGGTGAAGATCTCGAACCCCTAAGGCGTATATCAGACATTCGTTACACTTATCTCTGCGCTATGAATTTAAATATCTGAGCAGTTGTTAGAATATATAAACAAAGTATGCGCGCCCAGCGAAATAACTCATTCCTTATAAATCGGTTGATTTGAATTGCACTCTCTCATTAGCGATTCCAGCGGCGGTGCGTTGCACAGAAATACACAACTTATTACTTTGGCCGAACAATTAAAAGCATTCGAAAACCACCTATCTGCGTCCGTATTGTAACACTCAAATAGCATACTTAGTGCGTATTATTTCATACTCGGAATATGGAACGCAATAAAATAATACAACCGACAGAACAAATTATTCTGTAACGTAAAAAAAAGATATTAAAATGCTATCTGCAATCATTTGCACTATAGGAATTGTTTTAAAATAAAGAATTGTCTTAATACCGCTACGCGTCTACTTTTTGTGATAGTTTTGAGTGAGAGGTATCTTTCTCATCGACATAACAATAGTGATGTCTATATTGTTCATCATGATAAATGATCTTATTGCGTTGATTTTAGAAATTCTGATGCCGTTAGAGCTGACATCGAAAATATTAATCGTATTATTTGACCACCCTTTCATTTCACGTTGCTGGAGCGTTGATCGTTATTAGTAGTCGTTTCGTGATTTTGAACATGTTCAAAATTTTTTTTTTACTATTACGAAGTACGTACGATATGAAGGGCGGTCTTTAACAGTCATGAGAACCAGCTGAATATCTTAATAGAGTGTGCGTTATCGCGTTGCGTAAACAACGGCAGATGGCCTCTAAATCATAAGTGTCCGCTGAGACGAATAACGAGCCGATCTAATCAGCGCACGCGGCGCTAGAAAATGCGCTACTTTAGAAAATTCATACCCTTCTCACGGAAAATAAATGTTAAAATTTGTATAACGGAACGAGGCAAACTTAAAAGTGTCTACCGTTTAATTACTTTTTACCCTTTAAATATTAAGATAACACTCGGCCGTTTCTATTGGCCGCACTTAAGCTACTTGCGCCGTTTTAAGCTTACTTGTACCGTTGTCTTGTTACATTATTATACTTCCTACTGTATATATATTACAGAAAGTGTATTTAATTTCAATATAAAAAGCACAAATACCGCCATATTACTTTCATTTCTATGAATTTCGTTTGTCTACCGAATTCTCGTCACAATACCCTATAATTTTCATGCGATTAAATTCACGTCTAAAATTCACGCAATTAGTACCTTTTTGGTATTTATGTGATTTATATATGTTTTACGTATGTAAGTGTATTTAGTTTTGATTTAATTGTTTTGTGTCGACGGTATGGTGATGCCTAAAAACAAACCGACAAAATCGTAACCAAAACTATCGTAAATCCGTTCGTAGCCAGTAAGTATCCTGTGATAATTCTATGTAACATAATCTACTAAAACGCGTCCTATTATAATGAGAACATCAAAGCCTGAGGATGGTTATCGGAGAAAGAGGACGAAAAAATAAGCGTTCTAATTATACATAATTAGGTTACAGTTCAAATTCAATTCAAAAGTAAGCAAGAATTGGATAACTTTATAGCTTTTACAATCTTTTAACAAATATAATAATAAAAATCCGATTATATCCCATCATTTTTCACTTTAAGCATTTCTGCTACAAACTAGTTTATGTTTGAGTGTGTAATTAATAGATACAGCTACCTATAACGATGAAGAGCTTTCAATATTTTTGTTATCTATCAAATAAAAAAAAATCGTATTGAATGTTTCGAGAACTAATAATTATAAAAGCATAATTTTTCTTACTGAAATTGGGTAATTAAACGGATATTCATTTACATATGAAGCGGACAGAAGCTCAAGTTAATAGGTATAACAGAATGTTGTAGGTCGTTGAGCCGCGTGAGAATTTATTGTATTATTTACTTCCAATTTAAATCCGATTTTGCATATTGTTGTAATTGTAGGTACTTCATCCTATAGCGGATAGTTGCGATGAATCATTTATTATAAAGTTCTAGTCGGCAACTATAAAATGTGAAGTGCTCCGAATCACGCACAATTTGTGATTATTACAGTGCAATTTTTATAGCTCCAATGTCTCTCTAAAATATCATACATTAAGATCTTATTACCATGATGTAGCCGAGGAGTCATTGAAGTTGCTGTGTGGCGTCCACGCTACACGGGCAATGGAACGGCAGCCAACAAACGTATCGGACACAATTGACGTATAAAATGCGATCTACACTACTGGATGATTTTGATTAGAAGTTTGATACAAGGTAGGTAGGTACACTAGCGTTTACTGAATAATTTTTATTATATAATCTTCTATCCCACGTTCACGGCCGTCGAAATGGGAACCGAACAACTAGAAAACACAAACGAACGAGAAATGGATAAAAAACAACATAACATTTTATTTGTTGAAAATAATCGAAGAACCCGTATAAAAAAATATCAAATCATCACACCGCTAACGTGGGTATAATGAGGATGATGCGAGTGTTACGAGCCTTTAATCATGTTAAAATTTCTCCCCTTTCTTTCTTCTGTTCTTTTTTGTGTGAGTTGAATCGAGAGAAAGTTACCGTTGTTGTCGAAGAATACTGAACGGTCGGTCAATCAACTGTATTATAAAAACTTTTTCGTCCTTTAAGGTTGTAACAGTCAACTTAAATTCTCGCCCCACCATCATCTCAACCATATCGGATATTTGATTCCAGTGTATTATTGTTAAGGCCTCGACTAAGCTTCGTGTCCCCACGTTCAATTTGATTTTTTTTCCAATACTCGACCTCAATTATATGAATAAAAAATGATGGACAGTTGTATAATGCATACATTAAAGCAACGTAAATACCCATAATGTTATCATGTTTCTGTAAATACTGTACTGTCTGAAATATGCATTTAATGAAAGATGTAATCCTTATAAAAACATACTTGTATATTAAAGGTCTCGAAGTCACAATCTATGCTTCCTTTTTTTAATTTTTCTATCAATTACGTTTCTAATACATTCTTATTATTTTCATACTTAATAAATTATCGTTGATTTATTGAAAATTGATTACGCTATCCATTTGTTTGCCCTAACTCGGTCGCCGCGTTAAATGTTCGATTGTTTCGATAAAATATTTCAAGATTAACACGTCGCGAAGCGTGTTAACATAAACAAATAGTGGAAGAGTTTTAACAATGAAAAGATTACACCGGGTAGCAACATTGTTCATTTATAAAACATTATTCAAGAATGCAGTTTAAGTAGAATGTATGGTTAAATTAAGCATGGCATAACTTCTCTCCTTATTTGTCTGGTCTCTAATAGCGGCCGAGACAATGCATGCAGGAAACAATGTGGAGGCGATCTGAACAAAGCCATCCCATCCCGGTTGCAACGGATTTTCTCACATACAATTTGTTAATTACTCGCGTGATTACGCCGCATTAAATATTGAATGCAATCTTCAATTTGTGCCCATAAATCAGTTTGAAGCGCATTTAGCCGATGTGAATCACGATCAAGTTAAAAATAGAGTGACTAGTACAACCAGCACGCCATGACGCATTACATATCATAATGTGTAATGTTTACTGTGTAAAAATGAGAATCGCAGCAAGCAAAAAAATAACTATATGATGCTTTTCTTTGCAGCCTGTTTTTTCGAATCATTAAACAAAAATTTAATACTGGTTATTAAAATTTAAAGCGTTAATAAATTGCATATGTATGATAATTAAAACTTAATTCAATTACAGACATCAAAAAGGTATGCCCGTACTACATAATTACATTTAACATTATTTATAGCTTCGTAAATTCATTCAATACGATAAGTACACTTTACAATGTACTCCTCAAAATAATACAATTAATAAAAGATAAAATTAAAAATTATGTTTGGATTACAGGTTCCAAGCCCTCTACGATTACCAAATGAATTGTCAGCTCTCTGTTTATAACTTATTAAATGTAGGATATTGTAAATTACTTATAACTTATTAAGAACTGTTTGGAAAGTGGGCTGCAGTAGTAAATTTACAGTTGTATTGTGCCATTAAAATGCCGGCGAATCGTTTGTGGGGCATTTATTGGATTAGCGAAGTGAACTGAAGCTCCTAGTTGCCAAGTCGTTTTGCATTCTACAAGTAAATAATAATAACAATATAACATTTAAGAGCGCTAATTAGCAATCAATGCGAGTGATAATCGTAAAGACCGAAATAGTAAGAAAATGAATATCTATAATACATACATAGGTTGTATCGTTCATCGTAAATCGTGATTAGGTCGTGTTGGCAACGTGTAAACAAGTCTGCCGTAAACCGAGTTTACTTTATTACTCTTAATTCAGCAGCAGAAGGATTAATAACTTAATTCTAACCTCCGTTAGAATTAAGTTTATTATAATTATAATCTGGAATGATTGCACCGGACTTGAACCGTTACTGTTTTATGTAGGATTCCACGGAACGGAGCCTCCTACGCACCGCACAATAGCGTGTAATTAATCCGCGCCAACAACGTTTAAACTTTGATGGATAATGCAACATTGTTTACAAAATATACCTACCTCATTACGTCTATATCAATGGTTTCAAGTAAAAGCTGACTTTGTTTCGACCATATAAGTTTATATCAAAACTCTATCACTATACTAACAGTAAAACTCTCTAACCAATAAACAATTCACAATTATGGTGCAGAATTGATTACAAATTTAATTTATAAATCAATATACATATAAATCTCGATTTAATGACTTTGTATGCAAGGACATTAACAAAGAATTGTTATTAGCTCAGCGAACACCGGATACTTTGAGACAGAACCGTAAAATATTTATATAACTAAACAGATGATTGAATGCACTCTTAAAATATTTTTAGTATGACCAGGTTAACTGTAGAACAAAAACGGACAGTTGCCAATGATTGAAGAACTGATAGTGGAAATAGAGATTATCAATGTTGTATATTTCTACGGCAAAACAGCGCAAGGTTTTCTCCTTCGGCAATAAGGCATCCGGTATCGACTTTAAGAAGCACTGTGAATCAATTTTATACAGTTATTGATAAAATGTCACACGAATTATACATCTATATGCTACGAGTAGCTACATAAACATTTCGTTTTCAAAGAAATTAAGCGTTACCAAATAAATGGCACGTTGTTGTAAACTAGTTATGCTTCGCTTGCAGCACTTTCATAGTATACATAAACCGTGGAGATTTAAAAAAAAAGCAACAAAATAGGAAATTGGTAAGTACCTACGTCATCAGTGTTATATATTAATTTTATTCTTCTTCAATACACAATACCCAATAACGCTCCACCACAAGGGAACAGTCTTGAAAGGAATAAATTTTTGGTGTCTCTACACGTACCGTTGCCTATAACATAAGGTACGGTTAGTCAATTAACGAAATGCGTCTTGTAGTGGTCTGCTAAAGACTTCCACTTTATTTGCCGTACGTATATAATGACCTCACGGTTCTTACGAGTAGGTACAGTACAGTCGCTGCTGGAAGAACAAATATTTTCTACATTTAGATAGTGGATTTATTACAGCTGTAAAAGTTCAAAAGAGTGCATATTAACATTAAAACCGACGATTATTATCGAGTAATACAAAAAATTCATTTACTGTATTAATAAACCAATAATTGTTAAGCAATACACATAGCTATATTTTAAATATCATTTCCCACACGCACCATCCTGCACATAATTAGTCGAGACAGTTATGTAATTATACGTTTATTGTCTAATGATACTGTTCCGTAGTTAGATGAATTGTAATGATTGGTAGATAATAAAACTTTATAAGTGGCGAACAGATTAATTAATCCTACGCTGCAATGATTGAGTTACATTACAATAGCATCTTCGCGATTTTAAAAGGACTTATATTATGTATTTAAAACCTCTACAATTTCAGTTGTGCAGTTTTCGTGAACGTATTTCTCATTTGTTTCAAGAATTATGCATCTCACATTATCATTTTATTAATCTATACGAGGTCCCAGCCTCGGCTCTTACTGCTGATGGTATCATAATTGACAACTCGAATGGCATTAAATTCTGATGCAACGAAAAATATATACATTTTCGTTTTATTTGTGAGTTCTTATTACATACGCGTAAGGAAGTAAATCAATTAGGATTTAAGTAATTAAAACAGCGAAGGTTCCCTGTTGTTGATAGTCTCAGGTTATATGTTAATGAATGATGTCGCCAACGCAGTCCGATCGCTCGGAGCCGGGAGGCGGAAGACACGCTCACGACGCGCGACGTGGGAACGCGCTCTGTGACCCCCCAACATGAAAATATTTACCCCTATATATTTAAAAAACGTTCGTTTAACCGAACGTTAACGAAAACCATAACGCCTATTGAAAAATTGGCCACGGTAACAAAATAAAAATAAAGTAATGTAGTAGTTATAATAATAATAATTTTCTAATTAATTTTCTGCGTATACTTTATATCTGAGGATTATAGATCTTGCTCCATTTTTTTAGCAAAATAAAATGCGTTTAAGTCAGGACGAAACAAACCAAATTGGGCATTTGCCCAATGATTGATACACAATGATGATTACACCAAAATTCCCAAAATTATAATTTTATAATTTTGAGAATTTTGGTGTAATCATTATTAAGTCTAGCATATTATATGATACGAGTATATCGCTTTGAAATACCAAAAAATACTTTATTAACTAATTCTACATGTACAAAGAGAGAGTACTACATGATTGTAATTAAAACTTAAAGCACTGAGTGTTGGAATACTTCTTGATATGGGAGTACTTTGGAGACGTTAAAATAGAAATCTTTATAGCCACACGATACGACCAAATTAATCGATTCCGTTTAGCAAGAGCTTAAGTCTAATTGCTGATTTCCTTAAACATCACTTAACTTGGTTTATAAAGTCAATATTACGATTTGTCAGCAATTTATACACCAGTTGCAAAATACATTGCGTACTAATTGCGCACTTGGAAAGTTCTATAATACTTGTTTTGCACTTAAATAAAACAACAAACTACATACAATAAATCTATTTCGCATGATAAATCAGGAAATTCACACAACAATTCTTTGCATGCACTTAAATAGAGTAATCATAAAACTGGAATCGTTTTGTGTTTTGAAAGAGCTATAAAAGAATTTCAATTACACGTATTTAGATTGAAAACTGTACATTTAATTACGAAACTATGCACGTTGCGGCTGTGCCAACATGAAACCGATATCAACAACCGAATAATCCCAAAACAGTTTTCGCACGCTCATGTAAAATTGCTCGGGCAAGTATAAAGTATGCGGTAAAAACAAAATTGGGCGGTCAAGAAACGATGTGACCGTGTTACAGATGGTGGTAATGCCTTTATGGCGTGCCGACACCATCTCTAATGTGCTTATAATGGCGATATCGGGCGGGACCGTGCGAGTTAAGTAATTGATAGAGCAACTCGGTGTACACTATACTATTAGCTGCGCTAATACACTACATTACTTTAATAAATAATGACTTCATTTGTTATAAATCAACCAACTGGACATATTAAAGTGATAATGGTAGCCTGGCAGGAAAATGCTTCTTTTAATTTTGAAGGTGCTTGTAAAACTTACGATTAAATAACAAAATAATTAAAATATGCATATTAACATATTATTTATATAGCAATAATAATTGTGTTACAAAGGCGAATGTGAAGCTAAACAGCATTTTCCGTACTTAATTTGTCTGCATATTTATAATATTATTATACAAATAATTTATTAATTACACTTTGAACCAGAGTGAACCGCTAGCCCCGAGCTTGAAGTTTGTATAAACGACTCAATTTTTATCATTCTTTTGATTCGAACAGTGAAAGTCGCCTATATCAGACGTGTGTGTTCTATTTGTAAAGAACGTGAAGATAATCAATGTTGCTAATGAACTTAATTAAAATAGCCATTCACTGTAAGTGAGGTTGTAACTGGTTCCTCTGATTTCAATGCGATTGTAACACCTTCGAGACAAGCCTGGGTCAGTTATGTTGATAAATGTTTTAAATATCTAGGTTACTGAGCCATCACTCGAGAAATCACTTAACTTTTAAATCAAACGTTGATACGATTCTGGCCAGTGAATGTTTAGATGAACAAAAGCTTCAAAAGAGAAACAATTGAATGCAACTGTCATTGTCAAACGGCACCAGACGTCTAGCGAGTAAGAGGACTTTTACTAAAGATTTCCTTTATATAAAAAAGAATCAATAACAAAAAAGTATTATTCGTTGATATATTTCGCTTTAGGTCTCCGAGATAGAAAATAATTAAGTTCAACGATGAGGTACCGCATCGAAAACATATCAAAACTTAATATTTTCCCTATAGGTGAGTAGTTTGAACTATTTAACACAGTTTCTAAACGAAACGGTCTGCCTTTTGTAACGAGCCAATAACAATAAACAATACGTAAAATGCTTTCTATTTTAAAGGTAAGTACAAGTAAAAGTAAGTTTTATGCATTATCATTATAACAATTACAGCAGTAATCGGTAAAGATCAATGTTCCGAGCGCGGACAGAGAAAAACGATAAACTCCGATTGTTTGGTTAAAGTTTGTACGTATATATTTTTTTAATGGGCCATTCACTAAATTATACGTTTTCATCATGAGAAAGTTGAGGTCGGGATTCAAATATACGTGTTCTAAACTGTTTCCTATCCGAGTGAAAGTGCCTAACTTTTTACTTTTTTTGGTGTTTTTACCTGTTTAGTTTTATTCTGTTATATTGTCTTACTTCATTTTTTCTCATAGCAGTTTGTTGCACATTTGCATCGAGAAGAAACGGCACTAACAGCTATAAGACAATTTAAGGATAGTATTTTAATTTCGTAGAATATTTCTTAAGTTAACTTAAAACAAGCATTTCAGTTATAGATATTAAAATGTCCAACATTTTAACAATAATCAATAGCAAATTTAATTGATATACAACACGAAGATTGAAAAATCTGTCACAACCACTTGTACAGATATTGTTGTCTTAACAGACAGATAAATAGAGAATACGATTTATATGTAAATGTAATATATTGTTGAGAGTGGTATAGAGTATGCTTTGAAGAAAAGCTATCGTTAGCGACACTCGCAACTCCAGCGCCAACATCGTTAAGTCGGTAATGGTGCTGGGGT
>DWEM01002493.1:0-11972 GCA_018245935.1 Agara belti belti | reverse complement strand
CTAAACTTATGATTAAATAGCACTTAAATAAAATAATTCTTTCTAAATGAATCGTCACATCCGAACGCCACGAACAGAGCGGGAAAACCAAACACAGCGCGCTCTTCTCTTGTTTTTAATTTTAATTTCTTTTTTTCTAAAGAAGCGTGCCAGTTCCATATTTGAAATCGGTAACACTAGGTTATGGGTTGCCTTACTTTGTGGTTTTTAAATGTATTATTTCTCTGTTGGATATGGGTCCTCTATTACAATTAGCAACTTTACGGCCACAGTCATATTATACTAGCTATACGCAGGTTGGGGATTCACTTTGTTTTGCTATCCATTTTATAAAATCACCGGTTCGTGTCAGGATTCGAGTCTTGCAGTACGTATCTATGGAACTGATAAATACGGTAAATCCCCTGATATGAGTTCAATGATATTAAGTCCGTACATACTTGACTCATATTTCCAGTTACTCGTTCTCTGCGCGGGTAAAGTACCGGGCGTTCACTTATCCTGCCATTGTTTTGTATGCGGGCTTTATCTGTGTGTTGTATACAAAAAGCAGATAAGTAATTAATGAAATTTTATTAAATAATTATAACTAAAACATTTTAACAAATTTGATGAATACGGGTTTCGGTCTTTATTCAATAATGCGAAGTTCGTTTGTGTGATGGAGGTCAATTTTTGACATATTTTGGGAAAAATTCATATGCGAATATTATGTTTCAGTACCTGATCTAATATAGGAGGAATAGTACTGCTCTGTTGAACTGTTGAAAATATGTTTGAATATCGAACTATAAACACGAGACCTATGTATTTTATTAATAAAAAAATATTGTCAATTTGCAACATATTTATACGCATACATATATTAGTTTTCCGCATTCAATATTATTCGCAAGCGTCTGTATTCGTAGTGTCAACTAAATTAATTATATTCTCGTTATAAAACCTCTGGGGATTTCAACTTAAATATACAAGGCCCTTGCGACGAATCAATTAACGTGATGTCCCACAGCTGAATTATTTAGGGCGAAAATAAAATTGGACACAAATCCCTGGACCCCAAGGAATGTAATGAAGTCGTATTATTTTTCAATTGTCGGCCATCTTGTTGACATTGCCGTTCAATATTTTATATAAACGTAATTCGTTGTGCGCGGAAATTCGAACTATATCTATATTTTGTAACTTTAGTTCTGTATAATTTAATAATTATTTTATTCTTATATAACATGTTATATAAATTGTTGTTATTGTTATATAAATTGTGAAATAACTTACAAATTAAGTATACTTTTTATGTGAATCGGGCTTGTTAACGTCGACTCAATAACCGTAATCCTTAGCTAGCTTAAATGTTCACAGGAATGAAATGAAAGAACCGCGAATAGTAGTCTAAGCTTAACCGGCCACCACATTGTATAAAAATGAAATGTTGGCCTGCAAATCCCCTCGTTTTTCCACTGGCAAAATCACCATATTTCCGGTCAATATTGACGATAATTTATCGGGACGGTGCGTCCACGCCGTCGGGGGTTAAGTGAGTTGTGACAGCCCGACGTTTCTACGTTGGGTAGGTATTAAATGGACGTTTTCAATAATCGTTTTGGTCAACATTTGAAGAGACCGAATGAGATTGTCGCGGAATTACATCGCTCAAATGTTTCCTCGTATCCATTTCTCGTAAGTAATATTAATTGCGGTTGTGTAGGTGTAAATATTGTTATGGCAAATAACTTGCTTGTTTGTTTTTTTTATCAACTTTTTGCAAATATGTACTTACTTATCTGTTACATTTTTTATTTTTTAAAATCAATACCAGTTGTCGTGTAATCGGAAATTACTCGTATATATGTATTGGACTGATCTTTTCAATTTGAAATATTTTTGTGTTTTTTTTTGTGTGCTGTATATAGGATTTTTTAGGCAGCCGTCATTGGTTTTCCCTTAGGCAGGAATGCGGTGAGACGTTATTCTGTAATTGAATAGCAAAGTAAGAAATATTATCACATTGATTGATATTGTACGCATTCAATTACTGAGCTTTTAATTAAATAAAAAAACGGCTGTGATTGTAAACAAAAAAAATCCTTAATAATCACATGACTGGTCTTCCTCAGGTCCATAGCCTCATTTCGCTCTTCATTTTATTTTAATAAAAGTTACTGTAATATAGGTACATACATCTACTTTTTTTCAGTTTCAAATTAAAATATCTTGTATGTTTTATGATAGGTACTCAGAATTATGCTTATGTGTATTTTTTAAAAACAGCATCGTTCAATATACCTCAATTTATTTTAAGTAATATTTGAACTTAGATACGGATTCTAAGAAATGGAAACAGGAAAGTGGATCGTCAATACAACTAATCACTTGAGCTTGTAAACACGATGTCCGCAGTAAGTTTGCATTGGAAAGAATTTCTCGTGAATGTGCATTTGTGACAGAACTTGATAGCTTATCTGAGACTTGTTTACTCATACACTGTGTAAACATACGTATCTATACATAAAAATAAAATTGAAGTATCTGTCTATGATTTCAAAATAACTATGTTTTCTCAAGTGTTTATAGTTTTACATGATACCAAGACATAAGCAACCTTTTTTTCAGACTTATGTCTGTCTGCGTGTCTAGCTTTCTGTTTGTCAAAGGTAATCTTTGGAATGGCTTAACTGATTCCAATAGGACTTTCACTGGAAGATAGAGAAGTTTGTAGAGGTACCTATAGGTTATATAATATCTTAGTAACAATTAGGGTTTAAGCGCAAAAATCCCTTAAAATTACGCAAAATCCTAAATTACATAGTACATAAACTAATGCATAGCTGGACTAATCAAAAACCACATGACTGATTTGTATGAAAATTGGCACATAGGTTGTTTATAAAATTGATTTACAAATAGGATATTTTTTTATCCCGATATTCCCAAAGGATCAGAATCTATGCGGGTAGCACCGCGGGGCACACCTAGTTTATAATATATGCGTTGAAACCTAGGATTCGCACTTTCAATATTATGTTCTCAATTTATATAACGGTGAGATAGATTTATCACTTGTAGTTCTGAGCTAGAGAAATCGACTCCGGGTATTCCCTCTACGTCCGATATGTACAGTTTTGAAGTACCGAATTATATTACAAGAATTTTTTATTATCCATTGCTCGTCGATTATAGCAGTGTCGTGGCACTGTTGCGTAATAAATAAACGATGGATTGTATACTAAGCAAAGTTCCACTTTTTAGGTTTGACTGCGTTATCTTGGTAACATTTACGGGCACTGCATGTTTGTTGGAGGATGTATAAATATGTTGGTCGGAGCCATCGTTCCGCAGATTCCTGCAAATTTCCAACATGAAGGCGTGCTTGGTTATCGCGATTCTGTTCGCCGCGCTGGCATTCGCGGCTGCCGCCGAGGGCGACCAAAAGGAAACTTTCAGTTAGTATATTTGATTTTTTCCATCGATAAACTTTTCGAGTTGAATTTTGTGGCATGGCTGTCTAGACTTCTATTTGACTTTGATATTTGCATGCATCTTTAAAAGCTTTTCATTTGCCTCTAACGCAACTTATAAAAATGAATTTCTATTTAGAGCCAAAGTTATACTCATTTTGAACATTACTTTATAATGCTGTTAAAATAGTTTGTAACTTAACTTTGTAACCTGAATAGTTAATTGCTATACAGTAAGTATTAATTTACGTTTTGTCCTACTAATGAAACCGCCTTAGAGGTTTTCATGATGTTATCCAAGAAGTGTGAGGTCTGACCTTACAATATTTTCATTATGAAAGCTGACTCGTGTCCAGCAGCGAAACAATAAAAAGGGGGGATAGATCTGCAGTATAATATGATATAATTCAAAACGATTATTATTTACAGGTCCAATCCATCGCGTGCGGAGAGCGGATACGATCTTCGTGAAGCCGCCTCCCGGGTGTATCTTCTATGAATGCATCCCCAGCTGCAAGCAGCGTGGATATAGGCGAGGTGGAATCTGCACCATCAACGGATGCGTCTGCCTCAAATGATGATGACTATGATGGTGTCAAGATGAAAGTGCCGTTAGACTATTCTTCTAAGCTCCTTTAACTCCCAAGTATCAAGGTTAACATAACAAGCGATGCAGCTACAGGTTTCAAAAATGGGAATGAGGCTACAGTACATATTATATATCTGATGCAGATATAAGTCAAATATATAGCGAGACATTTATGATAGTCGTGATTTGCCTACGATCAAAAGATGTAAAGTATTATTACAGCGTCATGCCGTTAGGGACCTGGCGTGATGGCACAAGATATAATGTAATAATAATAATAATAATAAAAATTTAATGAGTATTTTTTATGCCTTTTTCAACAGCCTCGCAATATAAAGTGTTTTCGTGTGGTGCTTTTTACAAATACAGAAAGTTATTGGCAAGAAGCTGCAACTCTAAGTATGGACATTGAATGCATATTATCATATTCTTTTTAGTACATATATTATGTATTCTGTTATTAATCTTTTTCTTTACTGTGGATATTACTGTTGGTAGTATTTATTATTATACCGTAACTCCAGGTCCCTAACGAGGTCGCTAGAAAGCACGGAGTGCCAAATATGTCATATATGTATATTATAATATGGTAGTATTAAATAATTGTTAATAATACGAGTAGATTTATACAGCGAAAAGTTTAATTAATAATAAGTAATGTAAATAAAATTCTAGGATATAGAAAAAAGTGTTTTTTTTTGTTCGTATATTGTATACTAGCAAGCTGCCCTTCGCTAGTATTGATCTATTGCTCGTCATTAGTACAGCTTTCAACGTAGTAACACCTAGGTGTTCACCTATGAATTGTAGAGACAAGTAAAGTACAGCGTGTTGGGCATGTAGTTTCTTTGTAATAAAATTGTGGACAGAACTTCGTCTTAGTTTAGGTCCTACTTTAGGAAGTCGAGATTTTTGGATAGGAACTTGT
The DNA here is from genome assembly GCA_018245935.1 of Agara belti belti. Taxonomy (NCBI): domain Eukaryota; kingdom Metazoa; phylum Arthropoda; class Insecta; order Lepidoptera; family Hesperiidae; genus Agara; species Agara belti. Next base: position 6,997 of record DWEM01002493.1, on the reverse strand, counting down.
CCCTTGATGTATTATAAGCGTTGTTGGTGGGATATCTTTAATTTTTCTAAGTCCAATAAATGAAAAAAATTATGACCGAGGAGAAGTCTCTTCACTGTCTCTTAGATCGCTGCTATCCGATATTAATAAAATTATTATTATACTGAATTTTAGAAAACGTGTGCAGTATTCAGAGTTTCATATTTAGTTGTATCCTAAAACGTACTTACATACTAAATTTCAAGCTTCAACTTCCTTAGGAAGTACTTCACAATATTAATGAATCAATAAATATGTCAGTCAATAAGTAAAATGGGAGATTTCGGAATAATTTTACGGTCATCGATAATGTAGCATATGATAGTAATCTCACTTCAGTCAAATAAACAATAATTATTGCTAAAATTATTATATTTTATCATAATTACATACAATAAATAAAACATATTCCACTACATATTAAACTATCAATACTGATAACAATTAAAATTTCCCTTTGTTCACCAATGTGTAGGGACTTAAGAAGTAAGTCGGTATCGTCGAAGGCACAATGAGCTTGCCGATAAGCGACAAATCTCGAACAACTTTTCGGTTGCCGGTCCCGTAGTAGTACGCCTGTACCACGAGCTTGGAGCAGTAGCTGGGGTTCGTGGAGCGATAGTCGGTTGTTAATCTGTACGTTATGTGTTTCGTTTTCGTTGATCCTCCGCTTGGGTTGTAGTACGTGTGGTCCGCCCACACGGCGGCCGCGCTCGCCACGCTCGCGTCTCGATTCCTGTACACAGTGGTCCAATCCGTTTTGTGTTTGTCGAACCACGCGTGCTTAGTGATCTGTCTATTATTGTCCTTGATACCGTTCTGCCAACCGGGACCACCCGGCATTTCCAAGACCCAAGTGTCCGTTGTCATTATCGCCGCGTGGCCCACCAACCCGCCTATTCCCCGGCCCGTTATCAAAATGTCCCCTTTCTTCACAGTGTTCACGAACCTTCGCTTATTATCCGCAGTGCTCCTCTTGGTGATTTTCCTCTGAAATAACGATTCCTGCGTGTCTGGTAGGACGCCGAAATTGTTTAGGATCAGGAAATCTTCATAACTATATGGATAAGTGCCGTTATCGCCTGTTTGTTCATATAGTCCTCTGAAAATGTTGACGTCATCCGCTGCAAAGCTATCGAACGTATACTTCGTAGTGTTGATTATTCCCAAATCGACGCCTTTGTTGTATATCTCGTACGTAGCCTCGCCTGTGATCGCATTATTACCTAAAAGCGAAATTTGATTGATATTAAAAACACAGCAATACATTTTATTTTACTTTTAAAAGCAACAAAGAAAGTAGTTGATCGTAATAGCATTTATCAAGAGAGATAGATAGAACTACTTTTTAATAAAGAGACTTACTTCAATATTAACAAAAATTCCTATAGAAAAGGTACTAGAATATAACATGTTGAGCAGATTATAAAACAGACTTGGTTTTCGATAAACATTCCTATACAAGACCAGCATTAAAGTTGACGCTGCTGTTTCGTGGAGAAGCTTCACAGACCAATGACAATCGTCTAGTGATAGCAATATTACCAAATATTGCTTAAACAGCTCTTCAAACAGGTATTAAGGATAAGCATAAGAAAATCAAAGTTAGCTATAAGATGTGAATTTGTTGGTACCTTCTTGGTCAACGTTATCCTGTTGACCTGCAACCTGCATTGCTAGCAGGAGAACCGCTGCGATACAAACACTTTGTACTTTCATTTTGCTTCGTACAATTATACCACGTTAATTAACATTTCTCCGTTTTTATACACGGTAAGATATCTGATGAGATTGTGTAAGCCTTGTTCAAAGTATTCTACTAGGGGATGTCCTGCCGATAACTAGATTGCAGCACTTAACCTTCATTAAACTCTTGATCTGTTTGACCAACATGTTTTTATAGGCCACGATAACGTTGTGTTGTGTCTGCGTATGTCATACTAGCTCTGCCCGCGGCTGTCCACGCAAAGCAACATTTGCAAGGTAGCTACTTTGTTAATAGTATTGACATTTTTAATTTTAGGAAAAACGACAATTCTTATTATATCCATCCACAGCTGCACCTAGGTCTCCTCCAAGCGACCCGTTCCGCTTAGTCCGTAGCCTGCTGAACCCAGCGGTAATTTTTATGCATCACAATTTATCTTAGTATTTTAGCATACTGTCTTACGCAATGAACCCCTCAACATAAAATTACATCTTTAGAGAAAATAAACGAATACCCTCCCATAGGAGTAATATTACTCTAGATTGTATACTTTGATATTATAATATTTGTCAATTTCATAGGATAAGGGAAAAAATGTTGTTCGATTCATATAGAAACGTTTTTAATATTTTTATATTAGGATGCATCATGTTGATAACAAGTTAGGTTATTAGTCAGTCTCATTGTTTAGTGTTTACTAAGAAATTGGATAGTGTTGATCGAATGTTTCGTCTTTTCAGTGATAATGTACTGATTAGATTAGTTGACAACTGATATTGGAAATCATACAGATCATGTTTCTGATGAAAATGTAATTAATTAATAAATAATGAGCTTTTAGAAATAATTTCATAAAGTCCACGCTTATCAACCTTTCGTCATTACTAACAATATTTTTGTCCACGCACTCCGTGTAGCTTCATATGAAAACAGTTAAGGTTATACTCGTAGTTTGCTGTAGTAGGAAACAAATTGAGATCACTAAGCAGAGATCACTAAACAGCATAAATATTATAAATACATATAAGGTTATAATAAAAAACATAAATCATGCATTGCGGTCGCAATCATATTCTGATTGTGCAATTGTGATTGCTATATATTACTCATATCATAATAAATTGGCACATATTATCACACTTTGCCAGGATATCGATTGATGAGTCTGGTTTGGAAAAAAGGGATTACTCATAATGATAAACCTTAACATCAGTTTATGAATTTATTATTATTACTTTGATCTATTGTGTCCAAACTTTATCATATAAATATGATAAAGTTAACTTGATTTTAACTTAACTTGAAATAAATTCATTGTTGTCTTGACAATTGCGCGTCGTGTCTTATCTGCCTACTACACTAGAATTAGAAAACTAGGTATTGGTTACTAGAAAACTAATAAAAATAATAATTGTTCTTTAATTTATAAGTGTTCAATATAGGTACAAAAGTTATCAATTGAATAATAAAATTTGGCCAAAATGTTTAATTTGGGCATAGTGAGAAAGAATTTGAAGATTCCGGCTGCGCGGCGCCTGAGACGTGACAGGAAAGTGAGATAATTAAACTAAGTTAAAAGGTCCTTAAAGATCCTTAAGGGACGTGGTCACTTTTTTGCGAGAAAACAGAATTTCATTTCGCAATTTCCGTTAAACATCTGATTTTTTTTATCTCCAATATTTTATTTAATAGTACTATTGAACTATTGACGGCGGATGTACGATATACTTATTGCATTTTTTATAAAAAGCGAGTAGTAATGCGCGCTGCAGTCTAAAGAGCAGCTGCCATGGACATCAAGAACCAATCTCTGGATAAACCCTAAAGAATGGGTTTGTTAGGGGAATTCAATTAATGACAGCTATTAATAAGGTCGATTACAGATGCGTTGCTGTTCTTAAGGACTGAGATGGTCACCTCGCTTTCGCACCGAAACACAACTTGTTGTAAAAAAAACCGCATACATATTCTACCACCTCGCCATTTCATATTCATAGCCGGTGTGGACCTACACGATTTCGTAATTGTCGTATATATATTCTATGGAATATTATAAAAAGGTGTTCGTGCTATAGTCTATAACGGTTATGCAAGCGTGGCTGATTTTGCTTTCCGCCTCGACGTATCTATTGTACGTACGAAGGTAAACTTAAGAGCGGAGCTGGCTCGCTGTAGTTCATTCACGAACAAACCCCCGATGCTCCGTGCTCAAACAGGCGTGCCGGTAATTGCGCCATTTTACAGTAGTGCGTACATTTCCACCGCTGTGCGTGAAATGGAAACGTTCTTTGAGCTTTGTAAAGACAACAGTGTGAGGAAATTGTTTGCATCCTCTCTCCGACCGTCACTAGCGCGAACACAAGCCTGTTACAAAACGAACGCTTGGAAGGCGCGAAGGAAAGAAAATAAAAAATGTCCTTTTGCAGTATTTCTAAAAGCATGAATCTTACAGTTCCCTTTATGTCCTAGGTATTCTTATAGACAAGTGTAATATGGTAAGGTGATACGGGTATTTTTAAAATACCGCGCTAACTGAATATTCTAAAATGATTATGTAACGTTGTAACGTCTGTAACAGTAGGTATCTAATATTTAACATGGAAATATTAAAGTTGCCATTGGGAAGAGTCAACTCCAGAACATAAACCCAAGAGGAAGCGGCTGTTTAATTATAGTTAAATGTTTGCGAATTATAACCAAGAGCATTTCCCAAACCTGACAGTCTGTACTAAGGTAATTAAAAATCATAATACATGCATATATCTGAATACACACTTATCTACGTGTTTAGATAACTTGACACCCAGACACAGAATAAACACAAGCGCTTATCACACAAATGTTTGTCTTGGGAATCGAAATTACAACTTCCTCGTCTGCAGTCATTGTTGGTAACCAATGGACGAACAGATGAATCAAGTTTCTACATTATAAAATAAAATACTAAAACCTTAATGTTTCCTTTCTTCATCCCATTATTAACATCGTTCATATCTTTACAAACAGGAACACACTTGAAAATCTTCCAGTGCTTTATTGGGAATTATTATTATTAGTATTTATAATTGGGTATTTGCGTCGAGTACAATTGAGTTTGTGTATCAATTGCAAATTTTCCGTAAACGTTAGGTATAGCTTACATATATGTATAAGTAATATCAGAATTCAACAAATGAAACCACATAAAATCTTGGTGTTACTGAACTTCGTTGTGTTTGTCACATTTGAAGTCAAATTCAATGTGAGCTTCTGACAATTAAGTTAATGTTGACGCTCATACATGTCAGGAACTAATGAATACACTAACATATAAAACAGAAGTAAGTCAACCGTTAGTGCCTACTAACTAATTACTTTGGCGTTCTTTATATCTTTGGGCTACCATTAAGCTGTCTGTCTATTAAGTAGATTATTTATCAGAATTATTTTTATATTGTTTTTCTAGAAATTTTAAATATATTAAGCACATCAACTACGTAAAATATTTTTTCTGGGTTGCTTTTTCAAAAATAGAATAAAGGAAAAATGTATAGCTGAACTTGACTGATGTCTTTTTAGCTTTATTTGCACGGTTGTCTGGTACAGTGACTGTTATCTAGGCTTGCTCCTTTATCTACTTCTTTTTTGTCGTATAAGTACGTTTTTGTAGATAACGTTATATTTGAACGAACCAGTATATTCGCTAAGTACACTAAATTGTGACCAGTCTTTTTGAATCATCGCGAATTGTAGGCTGTCTGGGAATATTATCTGGAAATGTTATCAAGAACCGCCTAGTCGACAGTTGGGAATACACGTAAGTAGCTACTCGTATTTTAGGTTAAATAATGTAGATCGGAATAAATATATGTTGTGAAACTTTTTTTTTGGAAAATTTGACTTTGTTACAGAGGTTTGTTTTGTTTTAATGTACACGTAGAATAGTAATACAAAAAAATTAGAACTAATTTCCGTGGATTTGACGTTATAAAATGTAGGTACACTTACCTAGAGGGCAATGACTTTATAAAGTGTTATAAATAATATCTAATGAATTCTAGGTAACGGATATTCTAAGAGCATTTATTTATATATATATATATTTTTGCCACCCAAACCCTTTTGTGATTAGTTCAATACAAACTAGTCTGTACCATTTATTTCACTGTTATAAATTGATTTCAGTTAATGAGATGTTCTTTAAGTAGAAAAAATGGTATCGTTTACAATTAGCGAGCATCAGCAATGCGTACGTTGTATTGACATTTAAGTTTTCTAACTAAAACCGTGTCCTGGTTAAGTAGGTTGTACGAAGATAGCAATTACTCCTGTCTCTCATGTTGAACTGGAACGCGTAAAGAACTTGCCGCCCGGAGGCAGGGTGCCGGCGCAGGATAGCCGAGCGCAACCTCGTTTCGCTTCATTTACCGTGAGCAAACATTCCTTTTAAAAGATGTCCTACAAGCTTGCAGAATCAAGTAAATAGTGCCTACGATGCACGTAACATTCAAATTAACCATCCGCATCCGGATCGTGCATGCATGATCATAAAGAGAAAAACGCAGTTGCAAATTCATAATGAAGTTTTTCGTTCCGCTAAAATTTCCTCACAAACATCCGTATTATGTTGTAGTATAAAACGCCTGTATACATATGAGTTGAAATTCCAATCAAAACCAACCGGAATCACGTTTTCGAATGGCGGCAAACCCTAACGTTCCATAAATAATAATTGCCTCAGCACCAAAAGCAAAAAACGGCGAGAGCAACTTTCGTGTAACCCAAAAGTTACGGCGCTCCCTGTAAATGTGGGAAGGTAACTTCAGTATCTCGCCGGGGGCGTATTAGACCCCGCATTAGATATGCTCAGGCATTCGCTAGTTACGTTCCTCGTTAGTATTCTGCGCGGGGCTGCTGGAATTTCTCCTGCGTTTGATTATATCTAGTGCACACTTCGAGAGTACATCGAAGGTGGAGCTTAATTACAGTAAATGTACATAAGCGCCGTTCTCGTTCTCTTGCCATACAAATATACTTTGGTTTAGTTGGCGACGATATTGAAATTATTGCTCATAATGGTGTTCACATTGTGGTGCAGTGTCGTTGATCCTCCAGACCACTGGGTTACGTATTATACTTACAAGAGCAGCTTTCAAAAGTGTTAATTTAATACTTTATTAGTGAATGCGTCTTGAGCTCCTTTTGTTGTACAAAGAAACGTAACATCACGCCTGTATTCCACGAAGGGGTAGGCAGAGGAGTGTAGAACACCCCCACATTTCACCAGTTACG
>DWEM01002492.1:0-11975 GCA_018245935.1 Agara belti belti | reverse complement strand
TAGAAATTCTAAATTAGAAAAATCCAACAGTACCCGACCCGGGATTTGAACCCAGGACCTCCTGATCGGCAGTCGCGTTAGCAACCGCTCGACCAACGAGGCAGTCCAAAATTCAATTCAATTCAAAAAAATTTAATTCAAAACGTACAAAATTCAGTATAACCCAGAACGAGTCTACATGTCGTGTTAGCATTTACCGCAGCGAGTAAACGTGATTCAGCGATCGTCCATTGTGTAGAGAAAACAATAAACCTCTTTTCAGAGTGTAACTTTCAGAACAAAAGGCTCATATTTATATATATATAGGAACGCAAGTTTCCATGGTTTTGCAAAGAATCTCCAGATATAGACTGTGAAATGAGTGACAATTTTTTCAAGACACAATGATAGTATAACTATTGGTATTGTTTATTAAAAAACCCAGTTAATTTTTGTTCGCTAGCAGTGTAAAGTGGATTTTGTGGATTTCCAAAAGTAATGTAATGTTTACGATTTTTTTAAGGTTTTACTCTACAATTATATATTGCATAGCTCGAACACATCGCAAAAGTACTCTCGTATTGTTATTATAAAGAAGTCCATATACTCAGGCACATGAATGGCGCTCGGAACATAGCGTAATAATAATAGAACAAAGCTATTTCATTTTACGGACCATTCCGCTCTCCGCAGCCCTATCGCGTTTGTCATTTCGCTGTACAACTAAACAGACGTCAGCAAGTCATGCCGAGAAGGATATATCCAATGAATAATTCAAATATGTATGTGAAAATGGACGGAAATGTTAAGGATTTGTCAAAATGACATCACTGGACTGGTTTCTATGAAACTCAAGGGGACTCTTATTGCGTGATAGGCAAACGTCTGATTGGAGCTTACGAAGGTGAACCACGCTTGCGTAGAAAATGCCTATTCACTCTTGCTTTGAATAACCCCAAGTTGTATGTATCAGGAAAAAAAATGCCGGGCAATTCGACACACGTCGGTCTGATTCAAAGCGGGTACTTAAATACCAGTGTTACGATAGTTAACCGATAAACAAGCATATATACTAAATCATACGTATAGAGATACAGAACAAACAAAATTAAATGTGCTCATCACACAAAAATGTTTTAAAATCGAACCCAGATCTCCGATTTAGCAGTTAGGATTTTTAACCACTAGACAAATGATCCATTTATTAGTCACGTTCAGATCTGAGCACGCAAGTACTAGATATTTAAATTAAGAACAAAAGAATGTCGAAATTTAATTTAAATTTATGAGCACTAAATTGCATGTAGGTTCACCATATCGACGTATTGTCTCTGTAGGCAATGCACAGACAGTTGAGTAGAAGTCTTGTTTCATCTTTTCCACACAGATCCGTTTATTTTTCATCTAATCAATCGTTTCAACGCGGCCAGTACTTAGTTTAATTGAACGGAAAAATAACTCTGAATGAAACTCTGATTGGTCTACCCTCCGATTGTCAAGATATCAATTGATTCAAAGTTTATGCGTGACAAGAATAGACAAGTCCACCAACGACGTCACGAACAAAGATGTCTTGTGACGGAAAGCGATTTGAATAATCAATACGAAATAAATCAAACAGATTAAACATAGTAACGAAAAGTGACACATAGAAGTGAGTAAAAACTTCAAATAATGTAAAAAAATTTGTTGCAGAAAAAGAAGTTTGCCGAAACCGAAGCCGGTGGCTTAGTCTCTGTCTACCCCTATGGGAAATAAGCGTAACATGACTTTTAAAATGTTGTACCAATATATAACTGTACTAGGGTTATATGGACTAAGAATATCGACAATGATTTGTTGGGTCGTTGAAAGATTAAACTAAAAGCTTCTTTGATCTCATTTTTTGTGGGGGTCCATTCAACTCGAACGAAATGAAAGCAGGCTTTAGTTTACTATATGACCTTATGCATATAAAGTTCACAGTTAGATCCAATACGAATTATACAGATGTAAGTTATTGAAATTTCGTAATCACTATCGATCTAAGTACTTTTAGGTATAAATAAATGTACGTAACGAAAAGATTACAATTAATGTGAATACAAATTGCTTCCCAATAATATAACAGTTTCAAAGCGTGTCTGCTTTTAAATGTTCCCGCTAAGCTTTACTTAATAGAGATAGTAACAAGTTGCTTTGCGAGCGACCTAATTAGATTTTCTTTGAACCGATAAATCTATTATCTGATAGCGGTATGCAATGTTATTTAGTTCGTAGAGTTCATGGGCTGTGATTTTCAGGAGACCAGATCCAATGTAAGATTAAGTGCTTCGTTAAACGTGTGCTCACTTTGATTGCTTTGCGTTATATTAATGAGGGTGGGTATTTCAAGAATTACCTTCTAACAACTTTACACTCATGTAATCTTTGGGGTTCATTGACCTGTGTTAATTAAAACTTATAATATAGTATTACAAAATACACAATAGTTGGAACATGACTTGAAAGACACGTCTTCGTTCTTAAACGCAAACAAATAACGTACAGAAATTCAAAAACGTTTACAAGCAATGCATATCACATTAATTTGGAAACGAAATATACATCAAATTTACAAATGACGTTAATAAGTGCAAATACAATTCCAGCAAAGACAGTGCACGTGACACGAACTTTGATACGAATACATCCATAGTTGATTTGTGCCGAAACGTACACTAACAATCATTCCTATACAGCCTTTGACACAATGTAATACGGTCGACATTTGCATGTATTAGCATAGAAAGCACAGATTTCAGTATTCATGGTTGATAGCGCTTCAATATGGTGCGAATCGTTGCTGTACCTTAGGGTATTTAATGACAAGTGGCTCAGGTCGGTCCTGTTTTTCTGTTACAGGTTTAGCAAACAGATACAATAGATTGTCGGCAGGTCACTAGATACAAAGTTTACTGCTACAATGTAACTCAACATTCCATAGAATTTGAAATGTATTTAATGAAGGTAACTTACTTCTCGTACAGTTTGGTTGACTATAGACCTTCTGTAGTTGTGGAAGTGCCTTATGCAATTAGTAAAGGGATTGCTACTTTTAAGAATCTGTGTGCAAAGGTACTAAATACATAATTGCATCCGCACGAATACCAGAGCGTTGGCGTCAATAAAGTGCACTTAACATTTGCATTCATTTGAATACGGGCACAAAAGGCAGATTAGTATTTCTAAAATGTATCTGGAACATTCGCGGTACTAACTTGGTAGGAGTTTTTGGGAGTTTATTTATTACTATTATTGTATTACATTGTGGAATTTAAATACACATTTAATACACATCCGTTAAATACACATTTTGTATTTAACGGGTGCTCAAGATAAACGTAACTGACACTTTAAAAAAAAAAAATTAATCCGCCGAAAAGTTGAAAAGCCGAAATGAAGCCTATTTTCCCATGCTTAGGGTCAGATTTAGTTTAAACAAATATTCAATGTTTATGTTATACCAATCAAAAATTGAAACACAATGAAGTAATTGAAATGCTATTGAAATCGTTGTGGCGAATAAACAAAGTAATTTAATGAAATGTTTAAATAATTATTTTTGTAAATCGTCCGGTTTATAAGAAAGATTTTTACTCGGTAAATTATTCAGATATTGATGCAAAGTCATTGTTCATAGCGTTGCAGCTACGAATGTTTGACCACGATAAGGTAGAATAAATATCATCAAATATTATTTTATTTCAAAATGACAATCTTTCACAATTTTGTTTTAACAATATTTTCGTACATAAATTGTATGTTTATTTCTCTAGACCGCTTTTTACGCATTTTGTTGCTGATAGTCCCTTATAGCTATAACTAGCTTTTGCCCGCGACTTTTACTATAAAAATATCCTAGGAAATTATAATGCTGCCCGACGTCACTATTCCACGCGGACGAAGTCGCGGACAAAAGAAAAAAAAAAATTTTTTTTTGTTAAAAGTATCCTATATTACTTCTAATACCTTCAAGAATATGTGTAGAAAGTTTCATAATGATCGGCTAAATAGTTTTCGCGTGAAAGTGTAATAAAGAAACTTATATTCACATTTATATTATAGTAGGGATTTTACGTTCTACAACCTTTAATGCTGTTGTAGACATATTACACTTATAGTCATTAAAGAAAAATCGTTAATAGTTCTATTTCAAACTACGTAGAGCGAAATACTTACTTGCTCGTATCATTAAATGGCGTTTTGGGTGCGTCACGTAATCTTATTATGCCTTTTGAACGTGGCTCTCTACAAAGCATCCATTACGGACTAATCTGTATGAGACAGTGAAGGTATGCACGATCTGTATCATTTATTTTGAATTAACTTTCATACTAGTATATAGTCACATCTTGTCTTGTCACAACAAGTTTCACAAATATTCTTAAAAACCAACTTTTACACTGTCACCTGAATGTTTCGTCATGTCAGGATATTTTGTATTTTTTTAAATAAAGACTGCAGTAAACTAGTTATCTTACAATTCACAAGTGGGATATTTTCCACCTTTTGGAAGATAAATATTGCATCGTGTTAAAGTAGTAAATCCCTACAACCATGTCCACTTGTATTTGTACAGCAAAAATTGCCTAAGAATAATTGATTGCGATTAATAGCGAGCCTGCAATCTGTGTAGTGTTAGCTGTACTTTTTATGTGATCTTAACTATTTCGCGTAATCTTCTTCTTTGTGATCAAAGGGTCCATTATTTACTAATCTCCAGTCGACAGAGGTGTTACGTGTAGCGTAGCTTTCCCAAAACCGTCAAAAGAATAGAAAAACAAAAAGAAATGTTCTCGGCTCGCTACTGGCACGAAAGGTTTTTTGTTTGTACTGTAAATAATAATAATGTTTTCGAAAGCTTTTTTGCACTTGTATTTTGTTCATGTAAATTCAACATCGATATTTTGGATACTGATATTCTAGACGTCTAGAGCGAAAGTATCTAATAAAAGAGACCAAAGTCTGTATCATCACTTTTTAAACATTTCATCTAAAAATTTATATGCTTACATTTCTTCGTAGTTGTCACGTAGCGGTTACTAGCGGTGACGGTGAATGAATTTTAATGAAAGTAGACAAATCATTCAGCAAAATCATTAATGATTTTTTTATGTATTACATAACGTATTACTGAACGATATGCAAAGTTAAGCGACACTGAGCGCTTTCGGCATTTGTGTGTGTGACCGTTAGAGGCAAATATTTTAAGCCATATCGGTCTCGGTCTTTATTGTGGTAACCATCTTGAACCTCGTCGGAGCTTAAAAGCGGTTTAAAAGCATCCAACTGACGTGTTGGCCACTAACTAATATCTCCATTAATCCACATAGGGTCTACCTACCACCTTAAGGAAAGATCCAGCCATAGCTTTTTTCTATTCGATTCAAAATCTGAGCAAATTCTATCAAAAACAGAAGTTAAAACAGGATATAAATGTTGGTCAAGTGGAATGTTCATGGAAATTGCTTAAGACGATAATTAAAGAAAATCGTTAACTGAAAACATCTTATACAAACGTAAAATACTCAAGTCCCTGCAATAATGCTGTAGACACTCACTGCGAGTTAACTGCTCTCTCCGTCTGTTAAACATTTACGATTTGTGCCAGGAAAGGAGTCGTTCACACAAGTATGTCCGATACCATATTACACTGCATTAAAATCACTACGTCAACTTGTGTTCAGCATCGTACTTACATACTACCTAAATAGTACTTCATGGTGTGAAAATTTGGTGTTTATTAAATGAAACAAAAGACAAACACAATTTGGACTATTCCCAACAATTTTTTTCAACAAGAAAGTCAACTTTTTGTTTTTTCAGCTCATTTTCTTGTTGCATTGTTGGACTTGGACATAATGCTTACTGAGCACTATTCTTTACTTTACATTTTAGTATCAACGATTAACCGCTTCCTCGCCCGAAGCTCTCCGCGGCCACACTTTACGGCTTTCTCGATTCCGCTCCGATTTGCCATTCCGGACATGAGATATAGCACTCTTTACGACGCCTTGCCACTAAAATTGCCTTGTTCTGCGTGTCTATTTCAAATGTGGAACGTATTCGGTGCCTCATTCTCTACATTACGTGACAAAACGACGTGACAGATGATAAATATGCCCTGTATATATAGGAAACGGTGAGATCCTTTTTTGTCAACTTACTTTTTTTCTGCCTGTGCTCTGGTAAACCATAGCGACTAAATCTCAGTGCGTCCCTTGTAAGTCACGCAGCCTTTTGGATTCATTGTATCGCTTAAAAATACAACAAGCAATATTCATTTAAAATGAATATCATACGTTTAAGTGACATCTCGTGATAGGTGAAAGTTCCGCAGTAAAGTTGCTGCCCTCTAGGGAAATTACTGAAACTTCTACATCCGACGTGCAATGGTAATTAACTACAGAATATGCATTAACTGTTTCTGTATAGATCCGGAGCATTGGGTGTTTGCGGGGTTTTGTAATTTGTTCACGGTCATTCGATATGTTTAGTTGTAGCTTTACTGAAAAGTATATGGAAAATAGGCTGACGATACACATCGCCGTAATCCATACTAATATTATAAATGCGAAAGTAATTCTGTCTTTCTGTGACGTCATCGCGCCAAAGCGATGGTGATGCAATTTCGTATAGAGATGCTTGAGGGTCTTGGGATGAACATATAGTACTTTTTTCTCCCATTTTTTTTTAGTTTTTCCAGGAATTTCATCGTTTTATGTAAAAGTTGCCGAAAATTGGCCTGCTGAACGCTTACATGGCGTGCGCTGACTTAACCTTACGAGATATATAAAAACAATGTTGTACAAAAATATTATCCTTTAAAAAACCTATAAAATAATTCCGCGATGGTATATGTTTATCTCTTAAGATTGAGCCACGATAACCATTTTAATATGCGGGAAAAACTTTGTGACACACTGATTTCCATGCGGGCGAAGCCGCAAGCAAAGCTAGTTAGTTATATATACATATGTATTATTAAACACGCCTCAGAAACATTATAAATTATTATAAGCTACTCCAGGTGTGCAGGTTTCCTCACAATGGTTTCCTCCAATATTTAAATTTTAAGTTATAAAATGCAGGTAACAAGTCAAAGGTGAGTGCCAGGATTCGAACCAAGACGCCGGAGATGGAGGCTGAATATCAAACTACTAGGCTATAACTGATATCATTATATTATAGCTCCGTTTTATATAAAAAGCTGTTTTAATGCTCTAGAGAAATCGTCGGAATAACTGGAAGCCTTTCCGTTCAATGTATTTTTACTACAATATTTCTGTATCCGTAAAGAAACTTTATCGGATTTTTAAAGCAGAATATAATCCTACGACTCTCTGGGGTGTTTTGATAGTTCGCGGAGATGATAAAGAATTTTAATTAAACTACTTTCTATTATTTATGTTAGTGTTAATGTTATTGTTGCTTATCTGATTTATTAATATGATACACAATAATCACTTATCAAACATACCACCACAAATCTTACCTATAGAATAATTTGGAGACCTTAACTAATATTTTGACCAAGTCTAATGTAAGTTTTATACCGATATTTCAAGTGACATGCACCAGTTGGGGACTGAAACTGAAACCAGGCTTTAATAGCTCAATACGTATAATATAGAATGTATGGATATTCATAATCAATTAGAAATGAGACTTACAAAATATAGCAAAAATTTTTTCAATACTTTTTTGCAATCAGCGAATCCGGGTTATCTTGAGACGGCAAAAATCAGGGCAAGTGGCTCCTAATCGTGCTCGCAGGTACACAAGTATTCTTCTTTAGCTTTAACCTAATAACCTAAATAGTGTAACATTCCTACTTACCTGCTTGAAAGATTTTGCGCCGTACGTCTATATTTTTCCGTCTACAGAGATATACAATATTCAACCAAAATTATATTAAAGCACTTTGAGCATAATAAAGAAATATCAATCATCATTATAATTATTCAAAAACAGTGTAAAATTTATGAATAAGTAGCCTGAAACAAATGATTTGATAAATATATGACACGTCAGTTTAAATTCCTCTCATGCTACACATCACATGTGTTCTGTAAAATACACCTTTACTGTACATCTAAGTTACGAATGTATTTAACAACCACTTAGGAATATATTCACAATCGTAACTTATGTCAGAATTTCAACAGAACTCACATGTAAATATTCCTTTTTAAATTTCCGTCTCAATAAATCTTCGCGTATTTACGTTCCTTCTCAGTGGATACGCTGCAGAAATACGTGCAGTGACATTTCAGAATGCGCAGCTATCATACGTGATATGAAAACGATTTGTATATTTAAGAAAAGTGTGAAAGATACAGTTGAAATAGAAGTAAGTTGTTTTGTTTTTTTAACCCTTCTGTTCTACTGTTGGACACGATCCACCATGCAGGACAAGTACGAATTGGCATACTTCACACACCTCAGAAGCATTATATAGTATTTTATAACATACTCTAAAGTGTGCAGGATTCCTCACGATGTGTTCCTTCACCGTTATATCTAGTGACATTAAAATTTAAAGTTATAAAATGCACGTAGTAAATCAGAGGTGTGCATCAGGATTTGAACCCAGACCCCGGAGTGGGAGACTGAAATTCAAACCACTAGGCTATCACAGCTTGAAATAAGTTTAGTTGAAACAAAATAGTGTTTTATATTGAACATTGTATTTTTATTGTGTCTTGCCTAAGCTGGTTGATTGTGAACGGCACTACAAGTCATAATGACATAACTTTCATTGTTCTATGCCCCAACTCAACACTGCCTCACCCTCGGGAAAGAGGCAGCCAGTACCCAAGTTTTAAACGTTGCGGAAGTTAAGTAGGCAGAGCCTAATCTTGCTGTTAGTTACAGTAATTTAACAGTCGGCAGGCAGTTAAGAACGTTTAATAGGCGTCTACTGAATAAAAATTAAATACCGTTCGTTACGAGCTAAATCTGGTGCATTTCCCCATTGAGACGACGAACAAAGAGAATTAGTGAAGTGAAGTTGCATTTGATCTTTTTTACCGTTTCACTCAGCCGTTGCTAGGTGCATTAAAATTAAAAGCATATGAGAATTGGAATTGGATTTTGATTATATTTTAGCTACGTTGTATTCTAGAATTGTATTGTTTTCGAAGAATAAAAAACTAATAACTACGAACAGAAGTGTTTTTAAATGAAATAACTAATATAATCACAAGAAAAAATATTAAGGCGATGTCAACTTTCTATGACAGTCTGACGGGGATTTATTTTTCTTTTCTAACAGTATGACCATGATTTAGTATTAGAATAGCAAGACTTAAGAATTTGATAGGACTTACGTATTCCCATACGTAAGTCCTATCAAATTATTTTGCTTTAACTATCCCAGTTAAAGAAAAATAGTATTCTTGCATGAAAATAAGCTTTTCCGATAACGGAAATAATTTACAACTAATAGACGACAAAGTCCATTTGCTCAGTGGAGCAGCGTGGTTAAATTTGATTCACGCTTCCCACACTTGCGGGAGAAATTATGCCCAGCAGTGGTATAAGAAGAATGTTGCAACCTATCAACCAGACGATAAAATACGAACTAACAAAATAAATGAGTGATCTCCTTTGTTTTTACATCTTGAAGTAATAATTTAATATTACTGCGGATCTCATAATATTTAGCGCAGTTACAACAAAGAACAAAAATCTTAGCAAGTGGAAAACAAAGCAACAACGAATGACGCTAGCCATACTTCTTAATTATCCCCAGTAATGAGATCCTCGAGTGTTTCTGAATAATTCACGATGTGTCTGTGTGCAAGACATTGTTCTTAATAAGGAACAAACTTTTGTTTTTGTTCAAATACGGGATTGTTTTATAGAGACGGATAATTTTAGCCGTGAGTTTCATTTTCTCTTAAGTATATTTCCGTAAGGTAAGCAATATTTGGGATGACCGATTTTTGTTTGGAGATGTCGAGTAGGTACTAGCGTGAAGTGCGCTCAGATTTTACGTAGCTGACGAATCATGAAAAAGTTACGATCGCCGCGTAAATTTACCTGTAAATTTCTTATGTATCAGAAATCAGAACATATCAGAATATTGTTATGTGACATGATTTATTGTTATTCGACACTACAATACTTTCCGTTTTAATAAGCCTGCATATTATAACAATTACTAACAGTACAAATCTGTTATATCTAAGAAACAAGCTGAATATTTTCGGCCATTAACACTACGAAACTTTGTTTTGTACATCAACACTGTTACTTTTCCTTTTTAAGAAACTAGTAATATATAATCTTTGATAAACAGTAAAATACTTTTACTTACTTTCACTTTTTTTTACTTTACTTAACATTTACTTTTAATCAAATATATTTCTATCCATAAGCATTATTGAAAAACACGTTAGCAAACGCGATTGCAAAGTATTCTCTAATTGGGTACTTGTTAGTAGTCGACGGCTTGAATATATTCCCGCACATTTCACAAAATTCCAATTTCCACGCATAGAAAAACAAGAATTCTAATGAGCCTATTTCGACACGTATTCGCACCAATAAGGTTTGTTTCACACTGTGAGGACAAAAGTTGATTTTATATAATTTAATTAATAGAAATATCCTTTTTTGTATCATCATAAATTACAGTGATAGGAAGGTTTACTAAATGAAACAGAGATAGGAACGAAAGGTGATGCTATCGCTAGTAACTTTTGTGGAATTTGTGTCTGTAACTTCAAATTACGGTACTTTAAAATTCCAGTAGTTAATTATTGACCTCTTGGTACAGTGTTATAGCGGTTAGTACCAAGATATTATTATTATTATACCATAATGATAAAACTCATTATAATTAATTTATCTCTCATCAATAACTGAATACCTATCTTGTGAGAGTTAATGATGATCTTAAATGATACGTATCTACAATTTACGTCTAATTTACTTAAAACTAGATCTACTGAACAATATTATTCCAACATCCACAAAATATTCAGTAAACTTACCAAGGTCGCTAATTATATATTTATTCCAGATTTATATCCCTTCGTAACCGTAATGAATTTGCGGGCTGCTCCAATATTATTATCATTTTATGAACAGGGCTCATTTAGTTAGAGGAATATGGCCCCATATCGTTTAATACGACTTTAGGCTGTATTAGGACTTTAGGAGAAGTAGTAACTTACAACATTATGTCATCTATATAAATAGACAAAGGCGATAAAAGTTCAGCGCGTTTTCCATTTTTTGTAGTTATTGACGAGATTTAGTGTTAATAAAAAAATTTTTTGAAAACACAACAACAAGAAAATAAAAAAAAAAATGGACCAACAGGCGAACTCTTGTAATGATAATTAAGAAGTTATCTTGTAGCATTTTTACTATATACTCTTCCCATTATTTGTTTAACTCTAAATGAAATTAATTTTAACTGCTACATTTTATACTGTAGTATATCCAGATATATTAAGTAATAACGAAAATAAATAAATAAAACAAAGCAACAACAGATGACGCTAGCCATACTTCTTAATTATCCATAATATATACCATTGAATTAAATAATTGCGTAAGTTCAAATGCATTAATTACCTCAGAAATCACTTGACACGCAATCTGCAAATCAAGGTGAGTACAATTTAATAAACCCGGCATTTTTAATTTAATTTCAAACCGCAATATTATAATATTTTATACCGAAAAATGGTACACTGCTCTCTTTAACTTATGGTAAAGCTTCGTGCCAGAAGCTAATAAAAGCACCTTTTCTTTTACCAGCCCGTACACATGTTGCCTGATCCTAAATTGTAAAAAGCCTGTGTTACGGTAATCAGCTCTTAGCCGATAACCCAGATTATGTCTCGATATGCATTTCTAACATTGCGAGGAAACCTGCACGCACACCTTAGAGATGTTATAAATTATATAATATTTTCTGAGGTGTGTGAAGTCTACCAATCCGCACTTGGCCAGCG
>DWEM01002491.1:0-11977 GCA_018245935.1 Agara belti belti | reverse complement strand
TGCACATTAATTTGTTTTAGAACAGTTTTCCATTTGAAGTCGGTTTTTATTTTTTTGTTAAAAGTTTTGTTTATTTATACTTTGAATGATTTCATTTTACTATTTCTTAGAATTAAATTAATGATAAATCAATTAGTTTTAGTGGCAAAAAGTAAAACTGTCAAATTTTCTTGATAACCAAAGTCTCAGGTTCCTAAGCAATTTGTTTTTGATTATTCCATAATCAATGCATTGAGGCATTAAAGGTAACAGTAAGTAAAGATAATAGTTATCAAGCATTCAGTGATAATAATGTGTGTATGAATTGAGTAAAAAGGTTAATTAAAATAAACTTAATCGTTTATTTTTTAGATATACTTTCCAATGCAAGGACGCAAAATAAAAGAGCCAACAATGTTTTCGAACGAAGAGAGATTCAACAGTTTGTTGGATACAGAAAAATATGAGTTCATATTGGATAGATTGTGCATACAATATGAACCTGATGAAGTGCCCTATCAGAGGCTGACAAGTATCACTTACCAACATGTGGATATGAACAGCAAATATGATTTACTCAGGTATTTATAAGTCGAATTACAATATCGAAGGTCTCATAGCCACAACAGTCTTGCATATTGAAAATTATGTGTCAGATTGTACATAACTTGTCTCGGGAATATCTTGAATAGATAATATCTTTGGCACGGGAGCAATGTGAATGTAAAGAATGCTTTGGACATTTGCAATAGTCGCATGCAAAACAGTGGAACATAAAATGGGTTGTAGTCAATACTTAAATTCCTTTATGTACAGTTAGGTATATCTTAAGCTATAATTATCCTTTAAATTAGATCAACACGTCACTTCGGCCCACTCGCTTTCTACCTGACATGGCACGACAATATAGATAATCTGATGCTGGAGTTGATACAGAGTGGAGTAGTTCGAGAAGCAGTCTTGCTCATTGCCTTAAGACATGCACTACGTGGCGATATTGTCAACTGTGATGAAGTCAATAGTATTGTTCAACAGGTATAATATTTAAATGGGTTATTTTTTATTGGCATAATAGTCATTGTGCTGATTTCTACAGATGACTATTTGACAGTAAATGACGAGATTGTGTATGATGGAATTTCTAAAGTCTTTATTCACCTTATGCTGGAATGGTGTAGATTGCACATGTTATCCATAAATAAACTTACAAAAAATTATGGATGGACGCGTTTTTGTTTTCCTCTGTTTAAATAACTTTTAATTTGTCATTAAACAGCTTGTGTTCGATTTTAGATCTTACCCACTCCAGTGCAATTGACCAAACCTGAACAGTTAGCGGAAGAAGACATTCAGCTAGATAACAAATGTATTGATATTATTGATAAATACATAGTCAACAATTCTTCCATGAAAAGCCAACAGGGTTTGGCTCTGCAGGGTTTCAGAGAATATTACCAGCAACTTGTGGAGCTCAGTCGTGGTTTAAAGAAAGCACATGGATCGTCTTAAGTGTATTAGTTGTTTATTAAATGTTTAGTAAGATACTTGTTGTTTTTCTTTTTTGATTTGTCTTAACCTGTCAGACCTTATGCCCAGATGAAACCAAACACATCGCCGTAAATAAAATCCTAGCCTGTATCAAGGCGATAGGTTTATATGGTGACCTTTAACAAGACTGTGGGCGCAAACAACCTGTTTAGGTCGACGTGCCCAAAGTCGTAGGTCCTAAGTCTACTCACCCAAATAAAAAAAAAAGCTTTCAAAAGGAGTAGTTAAAGCTGCTTTTGCAATATTTTTTTTATGTATCTTTATAAACTCAACATAAAATATGAATAGCTTTAACATGCCTTCAAGAATATATTTTTCAAAACCATATCCAAATCAGAACTATTTATTTGACTACATTCCTGTTTACGAGATCCACATTTAAATAAATCTATAAAAGACCACTAATCGTACTTAATTATCAAAAATAATAAGTCATTGATATATTACATATTTGTGAATATAGATAATTTATGATAATATACTTATGTACTTACATGACATTGTAAATACATATCTGTCTCTCGAAATTATCAAAATTCTACGCATCTGCCATCATGTCATCTATATAGACATGCCTTTTTATCACCACCCAAGAACTTTTACACCATTATTGTTCGCAGCTGAGAAGAAAGCAGTTAAAAATGGAGTACACCATGCAATATTTACATCGAGATTCGACCAATATGTAGGAGATTGGAAAAACGATCGAAAGGAAGGTGTGCAGGTTTTTGTCATTGTAAATGAAACATTCCGGATTACTTTAAGAAATCAGCATTAGAATACTTTATAATGTGTGCTTCATTTAGCCCGTCTTCATATCCCACTGTGGTGACAGCATCCTCACATCTTGTTAGAGAAATTCGTCATAACCAGACTTTTTCCCATCTTGCATAAGCCTAGAATTCAAAGTAATATTTTGTTCTAAATAAGCATAGGTGCCTATTTTCATCGTTTTGCGCTTATGATACGGGTTATTGTCCAAGATGTTTAACGTAACTTGACAGATTGCGATAAACGTAGGCGTAAGATTTAAGATTTATAAGCACGATTATTGACATCAAACTGACGAATACTCATGAAAACGTTATTTAAAAAAGTACGTTACACTTTTTTTTAGGGAAAGGGAGATTTCTCACTGTAACTGGAAAACTATACGAAGGGGATTGGCTTAAAGGCTTTAGGTAAGGGAGATTTATTGAAAACATTTAATTACAAATTTAGTTATATTTACTAAACACTATTTGTTTAATTAACAAAACCATTGAAGCTTCATTATTATTAACTTAATAGGCGTTTTACATCAATATTTAATAGGCACGGTTTCGGCACACTCGGCAAGAAATTGCATAATGGAACATTCAGCCTTGAGTATAGAGGGGAATGGGTCCGGGGTAAACCAGAAGGCGTTGGCTGGCGGTACTATGAGAACGGAGACGTTTACTTTGGGTTTTGGAAGGAAGGCTATCGACACGGCTACGGGAAGATGTGGTACGCTGATGGGACGTTCTATGTGGGATATTGGTCTATGAACAAGAAGCAGGGGCTCGGCATGTTTGTGCAAGGTAAATTCATAGTTCGTAAACGATTGGCCTCGTGGTCGAGTGGTTAGAGACTCTGACTATAAGGATACCATTCGCAATTAGAAACTGCTAACTTTGTAGCTGCGACATCCGAGTCTATGATACGTGAGAATAGGTCGTTAAGGTTCATCTGTGGAATCATTTGTCTGGCATTGAGTATTAGGATTTACGTAAATAAAGGTCTGAATCTCGCAGTAAGCATATTTCTGTATAGACATGGCGTTTCAAGATAATTGCCAGAACTAGCAGCGTATCAATGATAGATATTAAGATAAATTTTAATTTTATATAAAAACTCTTCACAATATGTACTTACCAACAATATTTCGGCAAACAAAATATGAAGAAAAAAATTGTTTATCTGAGCAATGTGAATTATCGTACATTACTTATGTCATCATTATTGTTAGATTGATTGAGGCAATCAAACTCCCTTCTTCACGCTGTACTTAATAGGAACAATTAACAATCACGAGGCTTTCGTGTGATACGAACGCAAACGTAATACAAATCTTGCCTATTAAAATGTTCATAGACTAAGATGCTTCGATATAGGATTTAAAAAAATAGCGATCATTTGTTTAGTCCATAAAACAAGGGGAGCGTTAATGAATTGAAAGTATTACTCACTTCAAGATAGTCTACATATTTTAAGTCGGTAGGTACCTACTTATCAACAATGCAACCGTGAGAAAAGTCAGAAAACGCTTAAGTTTTCTACTATAGAAAGATTGTACAATAGCTAGGAATTGTTCACTTAATCTAACAATAATTCTCGGTCAGAAATTAATTGGATTGGACTAATCGGAGACGTACTTAAGGAAGGCCAGGTCTCCTGGTCCTCCGCATACCCCTATGGTAGGTAAATGTACGTATGTACGTAGTGGGCAGAAAGCTTTTCACTCTTCGCTCAATTCAAAGCTGGAATCTACATAGAAATAATATATCTCAGTTAATGGTAATCGTTACGAGGGTCATTGGGAAGACAACACGAAGAACGGCCTAGGAAGATTTTACCACATGCACACCGGCCAGCTCCAAGAGGGCTGCTGGAAAATGAACGTCTGCGTCAAGTCCAAGATGTCTGATATCATCATACGACAATTCTGCGATTCACCAACGGAATATCCGATTCCCTCCGTAAGTTATGTCGATCTATTAACGCGTCTCGTTGGTACAGACTGCTTAAAACAAAAATCGTGATCGCGATGACGTCATAGTTTACAATGACTACCTATTTTAAGCAAAAGTAAAATTTACTCGTCGGCTACTAT
The DNA here is from genome assembly GCA_018245935.1 of Agara belti belti. Taxonomy (NCBI): domain Eukaryota; kingdom Metazoa; phylum Arthropoda; class Insecta; order Lepidoptera; family Hesperiidae; genus Agara; species Agara belti. The sequence continues at coordinate 7,596 of DWEM01002491.1, read as the reverse complement.
TTGAAAAAAAATTAGACACGATAAACAATTTAGGGAGGATTATTTAGATTTTTCTTACACTTATCATCCCTATTATGGTTCCACTGTTGGGCGCGGGTTTCACCCCAAGATGGAACTCGACAAAAGTACCACACTGGCCAAGTGCAGATTGGGACAATTGTCACACCATACATAAAACTCTAAGCTTTACTGACGATGTCACCTCCTTTCTGATATTAAATCTTTGAAACATCAGTCGCCGCAGTGGTAAGCTGAATTCGTTATTAATTTTCAAAAACTCTTTGCAGGAGACTTTACAGAATTCAAGAAAAATTCTGGAACAGAGCCAGTACTGGCTTCGTCAAAAAATAGGGAAAATAGACAAACGCTTGCAGCACTGTATCGATCAAATGTATTAGGTTCTCTTTAACATAATATCATAAATTCAGATCGTCAATATTATAAATTGCAGTGTGGTAGAGTAAATTTTACATGGTACAATTTCATGCATTATTAAAATTTCTTATTCTAGTTTTACATTGACAAATTTTATTACTATGTCATAATTATATCACAGAGTAAATAATTATTGGTTTATTAAGTTACATTTACGCACACGAACTTCATATTAAACCAAAAGCAATACCTACAATACCTATTACATCCTTAAATTGCATGCATGTAACTAATTTGTAATAACGATTGAAAGTCAGATAGATGGGTATTCTATGGCGGGAAAATAATCTATTAGGTACATACATAGTTCAATATTAGCACATAATTTTAATGTTATAATATTTTTTTAAGTACTTTGTTGTTTAATTTATTTTTATTAATAAAAAAAATTGGAATTATTTATTTATTATTTTATTTCAATTACAATCGTCAAACGTAAATATTGAATAATAGATAAATATGGATGAAAAAAATTAAATTGGCGCCAAATAACTTGTTTTGCTTTGTGATACTAATATCAATCACAACACGGTCATACTCGTAGTATTAGTGAATATTACTTTGGTTTAACCAAAGATCTAAATTTTTTTATTAATGCAAATTTATTCTCAGTGCCGCATAAACGTGATAACACCTTGGAAGTAAAAATGTAATCCATATCCAAAAGAATTTTCCAAAGTACCCAATTATTCATAGTAACCCCTTACTTCTAAAAAATATTGCATATTTGAAAAACCGTAATAGATTTTAATGTAAGGAGTTAAAAATTATAAAATATGACATTATTACATACAGGTTAAAATATAGGAAAATATTTTAAGTAGGCATTTTACATTATGAACACAGAAACGTTAAGATAAGGAACAAAGCGTCGAGAATTTTTTTACGATATAATTACAATATTAGCGACATTGGACATTGCTTTGAACATTAGTCACTCGAGCGTTGATGATTGAAACTGTAAATATACCTAATTACATAGTAATCTACGAGGATCTTTAAATGATTATTGCTAAGTATAAGATATGAGCAAAAGTTTGATGAGCACATGCGCGGATGACATCAAAGAAAATATCAAAACTCAATGTAAAATTTCATTAAAATCGCTGACTATTTAAACAACGATTTATCTATAAATATTAAAACAAAAAGAAATCTTGAATATGATGACGTCACAGTTTACCAACAGGAAGTATGTAGCTATACAATGCGAAAGTAAAACTGACTCGTAGTAAGGACAGGACAAACAATTTATATAAGATTATTTCTGCCTATAACGTTAGGGACCCAGCGTGATGGTAAAATAAAAATAATAGTATTTACTTACAGATCCCCGTTTCAATTGTTTCAATTTTTGTAAAACTAAAACATTTTGAATGTTTAAATGCACCATAAATGTGATTTGAATTACCTTTGTATAATGTCATTTAGGAAATATTAGATACAAAAATTAATTTTCTATACATTTTTTGCAGTTCCATAACTTTCTATCAATTCCAACGGTTATTTTTTTGCAAATAATTCTATAAAAAAAAACACCATAAACAATTGTCACGTTACTGTAGGTACTTACCAAAATTTCATTTTTCTCATTCGTTCAGAAACACGACGTTATTCGTTGTATATTGTTATTACTTTTCGGTTTGGGAACATTATACCAAGGTTACAAGCACGTTACGTCACCGTTATAGCATTGGACGTGTTAGATAACGGTAATTTATGTCAAATAGAACAATATTGTAAAAGTTCAATGTATAATATTATTATTATGGGTGCAAACGTTGTTACATTAAATAACTAGACCATTTTTCCTTATCCATATTTATACCGCGACCCACGAAATCTATATCTACAGATAATTAACTTATCTGTGTTTGTAGAGATGATCCAGGATAGCATTATCTTTGTTTAACAATAAACGAGACCCCAGATTAAGAAACGATGACCTAGACTATTATAAAAACACTATACCGAATAGTGTTTATTTTAAGTTGCAGTATTAGAGTATCTGTAAATTTGATGGAGATGTTATAAGCCTGTTTACGATGGAAAAAAAGGTCAAAAATAATTTTTGATATTCATCAAATTTTAAGTAGTTCATTTTAGTTTTGAGCAATAATTTTATAGTCAAATGCTAATTAAAACTATTATAACAATTGCCATATTGCATGCTGTGTATAGAATAGATGCTTATCAAAGTTAAATAAATACTTTAAATATTTTTTTTGATAATGTCAGAGACTAATGATGCAACATACGTAAAGACTTAGCGCCGAGATTCACTTAGTAAAAGTCGTTACATTAATGGGAACCTAATTAAAGAATAGGTATTGAGATTTTTATATACATAATTTCAACGATCGATAAGGCAATAAAATGCTGCACGCTTATATATGATGACAATATATCTAAGTATATAATGATTGTATAAACATGGTCACTTATAAATACAGTCTTATTAAACTAAGTACTATGTAAGCCACAATGTCCCAAGTAAACAAATACGATAATTTATCGCAATCATATGATACAATTGTTCGTTATTGAACCGTAAGAAATCGCTTTATTATACAACAAAACGTAACTAATCCAGATGTATTCGTATAACTCGGGAATCGTAACGGTATAAAACATTCCAAAAACTAGTGTTAAATAAAAGGATAACTATCAAACGACCCGACTCTGGTCGAGAAGGGTGAGATTGTTCATTCGCGCGTCCTGGTCTCCCATTTCGATTTGCTCCTTCAGAAACTCCAGCTCCTTTATACCGGTGACGGTCACCTCGTACTTGTGCGTCGCCAGCGACATGTAGAAGTGTATAGCGAACGCCAAGAACACTATCATAACGGGAATCAGGACGACGCACGCCGACCACGCGGCGGTTTCGCTCAAATCGTAGAACTTCACCCAACAAAGTATCGCTATCTCAACTAAAAAGAGAATCAGGCCCAGGAGAGTCGAAAACGCCCATGCGATTTCTATGTACCAATGGAGCCGTTCGTGCGGGGACTCGTGGACTAGGGATATGCTGTGGAGGTTGCCGACCGCTTCGATGTTGGGCAGGATGCACGTGCTAATCATGAGGGCGAGCATGTGTACAGCGACGAGGAGGGTGGTGCACACTGTGAACGCGACCAGCATACCGGGCGGCACTTTGGTCGCGTTCGGCGGATTTAACTGCACTTCGACCATAGCTACCTGGCAAACGAAATTGAAATTATCAGAATGGATGGGAATTGGTTCCCGTGTCTGAGGCACACTTTACTTCGCGCACTTAATTTCGAAAGATACCGTATTATGAAACACATTGGCAGAAATATAGGTTACAAATGACATAAAACAATCGAACGCTCGCAGTAAGTATTCACGAAATGATGAAAAATTTACAGTTGAAGTGTTCAGGATTTTAGATAAAAGAGACCCTCCCTTCCTTCACCCAGACAACAAACTTACCATAGCAAAGCCGGACAGGAGAGCGGATGTTTTACTAGATGCCTTGAGCTTCGCGCGACTGAGTTGAAGCTTCCTCCACGACAAATATGCGGGTGTATGGAGCCCGTCGGCCGACTGGATCGGTGTTTCGCCCGACATCACGCACTTATGCTGCTAATGGAAATTACGCAATACAGCATCCATTTTTTAAATACAACAACCAAGAAAACGCCAGTACCGCGGCACTATTAAAAGACGAATGAAGAATGGGAGTGACGGCTGGAAAATACAATTTTATGGTTGGATTTATGTATTGTGTTTAGTGCTCGACGCGTGTTGTGTTGGTTTGAAAGTCGCTAGCTGTTGTTTAGGTCGAATTCACCTTGCGTAGTTAAATGCTGTAGCTACTCGTATGATTATACTAAGTACCTAATGCGAGGATGAGAAAACATGTACTTTACAAAACATTTTTAAAATCTTATCGAATAGTAAATATATGTGAGATTATTAATGTAACATACTGACACATCAATAAATTTAAATAAAATTGATTGGCAATGGAACAGTACATTGCAGTTTTTTCTTCCATTATCAAATTATGAATCAGATAAATGTCATTGTTATCACGGTTTGATAATTATATTTTAAAGGTGTATGTATAAAGATTATTATTGTTATAATAAACTGTTAATAACCACATTCATACCATATTTAGTGAATAAATATTAAGAGTTAGATCTAATAACAGTACAGAAGAAAAATGTTTGCACCGATAAGATTAGGTTAGTTTTAGATCAAATATATACATTGTATAAGCTAAACTATCAGTCTAGTCTCGGACGCACTAAAACTATATTTTCGTTTTACGCAGGTCATTTGTAAAAACGCATTTGGCATTTATAAGAGACAAAACTTAATTCCGAACGGAAATTAAATGTGAAATGTTTATATGGAGTGTAGTAATCACATAATATAAAGTGGCTTGATTTCTAAATTCAAATTAGTAAGGATTTGAAAAATCTTTACTTACGTTTTTTATAAAGCCAATTACGATCGATCCGATAAGTATGAAAATTTAGTATCTAATCACGATGAATGATGTAGAAAATGTAGAAACATATTAAAGAAACCTTTTGAATGATTTTTTATATGTTTTTCTGTGAAAATTTCACATTTTTGTCATACGGTAAAAACACAAATTTGTTTAACAGTATAGATAACAAATTATTATAAAACAACTACAATGCAACCAACCAGCTGACACAAAAACAATGCATAATAAAGCAGCTACATGTAGTTACAATTTAACCAATCCCGACATCACTATTAAGACAACACATAACCAATATTACAAAACAATATCCTGCCTACCCTATTATGTACAAAACTATATACAGCAAACAGATACCTGGCAGTTAGAGGTCAAAGGAAAAAGACTGGCAAGAAAGAAGAGTTCATATGCAACTTTAAAAAAAAACAAAAGTCATATCTGACAGGGAATGTTTTTTTTTCATATCTCACAAGCGTTTAGTAAAAAACAGTCATGCACCATATAATACCATGAAAATTCCCTACGCATACTGAATGGGGACAGCTATTTAGGGACAAAATCATATAAACTCCTTGTAGCACTCACCATAACAAATTTCTTGGTAACAATTCTTCAAATCTCCAGTTGATACAAAGACTAATATGTATATTCCACTAGCAACAGAACATGCTCTTATTGTCTCTTGTCAAATGACCATGGTAGGCTTATGAGATTCTATATGGACTTGGTGATTTAGATTGTGATAGTTTATTGAGAGACAACACAGAAGTATTGAGACACTAGAACTTCAAAATCATTTGACAGTTTTGACTACTGCTGTTGTTTGTCTAAATTGTTGTATGAATGTTTTCGAACAAAATTTTTAATAACATTACACATAAATAGATGGGGAATACCCAACAAAAGAGCTCCTTGGCACATCCAAGTTGATATTATAATAAACGATACTGCCGACTAATTAATACGTCAAGAGGATTTCAAACTAATTAAGCAATGTGGGTTAACTATTCATTGTGTTACTTTTATTTTACTCTAATTGTCAGAAACAAATCTGAGGTGCTTACACAAACGTTCAGAGACGATTAATTAAGTTAGTTACTATTTTCTTGAGATCCAGAAGAAGATGCAGAATCACCAAGATATATGTTACAACACGAATGAAGATCAACTAATGGAACTGTATGACCAAAGCCCGTCCGCCATATGCCAATCGATATTTGACTCACATTGAAATTGTTACAGCTGTACTAACTACGTGTGGAGCCTCCGGCTTCAGTGCAGCACAAAACCAAATTTACAGGCTTCTCTGAACACCTGTCATCAATTCCACTAAATGAAACCAAGAATAGAATATATTAAAACAATCACAAGCTACTAGTATACAAACTACTGAACTACAAATACAATTTTCTTTTAATTTAAAAATTAAATACAATACCTAAAGTCAGTCAGCTAGTTTATAGGTGTACTCAATTATGGTTCTTACAACTTGATGCTATTATCAACATTTTAATAGGATTCATCTCTGACAAGAAATCAATTAGATAATTGGAAATTAACTGCCATGAACATTCAGTTGTTACTGTGAGTACATGCTTTGGTATTCTTAGGCAGATAGATATGACTAAAATGTCATTAGATATTGAACAATTCTGTCTACAAAATGATTTATTCTTATAAAAATAAAGAGATCCAAAATAATGTGTGCATTGCTTCGATCGGTGCTCTTCAATTTATAAATATATTATTGTATACAAACTCATGCAGCATTATATCAATGTAATAAAAAAATAACCCAGCATTACTGAACAGCTAAATGTGTGATGACTGTCTAATTAATGTACAAATTCAAATCTAGTGTTTATATCTTGACAAAAACAAAACGACCGGTGTAGTAGTGACCAATAATTGAGTGTTCGACCGACTGGAGAAAAAACAAGTGAACAGAATACATAGAATGGCTATGTTCAAAATAGCAATGCAACCATTGCTATTTGGCTTCACACTACCTTGTATACATAGCTAACGCCAAAAAGTAATTATTTCTTTGCCAATTCACTAATGAAGCCACACAGTGTCAGTGTCATCTCATTAAAACATGCTCGAAGACATTATCATACCTTGTTAAATTTTGGACACCAGTTATTAGAGTGACCGTAACGACTGCCTGGCTGCACGCATTGGTAATTATTGCCCACCGTGCTGGCTGACCAAACCGACATACCTAAACAAATTTAACGACAGTCCTTCGACTTGATTCGACGAGGTCACTACTTCGCCACCTCGGAAGTTATTTATACCATCGCAACTATGCTCTACGTATTATTTAGTAAATAGTTACATGTATAGTCCAAATATACATTTATCTAAATAGTAAAGTTACACAAAGTTAATAAACAAACAAAATAAAATTTTATACTCAATACCCAATTAAATCAAAGCAATGCAAACTTCACGTTCGTTGACACACGTCAGTATAACATGACAGATAATAGTATACTCGATTTCGTTCCTAAAAATTACTTTTTCACCAAACACAACTTTCTCGACATTAATTTGTAACTATTTATAGAAACCTTATTACAAGTTTTGAAAACAAACTTATATGGTACCGTTATCGTAGTTTCATAAAAAATTGACACATGATAGAGTTTGACATAATATTGGAAGTACAAGTA
>DWEM01002490.1:0-11977 GCA_018245935.1 Agara belti belti | reverse complement strand
GCTCACCACCTATTCCATTGTGGGACTTAAACGTAACTGGTGAAATGTGGGGGTGAACTACACTCCTCTGCCTACCCTTTCGGGGAATATAGGCGTGAGTTACGTAGGTTATCACTGCTCAATAATGTATCAATTGATATCAATTCTTGGTTCTCTGCTTTCTGAAACCGCCCATACCTCTGACTAGATCATCGATAGATCTAGTACCGGTCGTAATTCTCTGCGTCTTCATGTCTTCGATTATTTTTATGAAGTATTTTTATGTAAGTATACTAAAAATTGTTATTATTGTCACAAATAATTCTTAAATTATTATTATTATTATTACTCTACACACTACCGTGTAATTCGAAATTAAACAATTAAATGCTTGTGTTACGGTAATCGAACAGCTAATATACATATATATAGAAATACATTTCATAAATACCATCCCCCCAAACCATGTTTATATAACCATAACAGCATAAATAAAAGAAACGTTTGGGATTTATAAGTGCAGTATATATAATAGCTTTAGTAATATTATTCCTATTTTATTACAGCTGCTGGAAGAAACCGCAAGTGTCTAAGACATTATTGAAACCCATATTAGTGATATAATTGAGACGAATATGTTTGAAAAGGATATCATTTGAAGAGCCTGGGGATAGCAATTCCAAATCGGATAGTTAAAGTTCGAAGGGCACTGATTGAATCATGACATCCTCACGTCTGTTCCATTTGGTTCAAATGCGTTTATGTTACAGGATAGCCGTTGGTATTTTATTTATTGGTTGGGCATGTCTCTCTTTGAAATTAAATCTAAGCTTACTCCAGATTGCTTTGCTTGAATCTTCCTAAGATATTTTTTGTGGCCGAAATGCTACTACTGCAAAATACTTCAGTAATAGTTTTAAATTAATAACATATTTGATAAATAAATCTCAAACAAGGCTAGTACTATAGTAAACAGATATCAGATGGAAAATTAAATGTTATTTTCTAAATACAAACTACATATTACCCAAACAGAGTGCCAACATCGCGAGCATTACACAAATATTTGCCCTGCTTGGGAATCGAACCAAAAATACCTCAGTGGTCAAAGTATCTACCCACGAGACAAACAGGTCAGACAAAACAGGTAATAGTGAAACAGGATACTAATTTATTTTAATATGTCTATTGCAAAATAAAGGAAATTTTAACTTAAAAATTGGAAGTACTAATGCACCCTTCCAATGTACGTCAGCGTACTAATAACAAAAATAGAAACCCTAAGCTGACCTTTACTTATGCCCACTCACTTTAGACCACGCAACCGCAAACTACTCGTATGTACCAGAAATATGTAACACTATGCAAACTTCATTAATCTTACCGTCTCAACGCGTGCAGAACTAGCCTAGGCTATGTAGTTACGTAAATACCAGTTAGTCTACTAACGGAACCTACATGAAATTCATTTTACGAATATCCTTAAATATAGTAAAACAAAAATGTCTAAGCCTGTCAGTCTGGTAAGATTTTACCTCAAAATCGTGAAGCCGAATTTTTTATTTGATATAAAGGTAGCTTGACACTCTGAAGTGGTCAAACTTACATTACATAATTATTAGGACTAAACGGGCGACTCAAAATATGATATACTGTATAGGTGCCTAAGATAATTAAGTCACACTTAACAACTAGTTCATTGTAAGCTAGAAGCGTCTACGTTTATTTATCTGTGGAACTAACATCCAACTATGTAGGTACATCAATTTGCTAGATCAATAGTATAGATTAGGAAACTTCGTAAACCAATTTAGCTACGCTAGAACCATTGCCTTTGAATTTGTATAGATATTTCAATATTCATACTTGTTTATTTTCAGTAATGAGCTATGTTATACATACATATTTTACTAGTTGCAGCTCATAGTCATAAAACATAAATTTTACACTAATTAGATGTACTGCAGCGCCAACTAGTGGCCAGTTACAAGAAAGTAAACAGCGGGAAAATATTTTCCGTGCTGAAATATGTGTGTTAACGGACCATTAGTACAACAGATAATTACGTTTATTTGTTGATATGCTGTAAGGTCATCTAAGTTAGAACAAAAAAGCCATTTCCCAGCTTCATGGTGATCGCTCAAATGGCATCAATGGCAAATCTCGGATATAGAAACACCCATTTGTATGTCATTAAAGGTCCATTTGTTTGTCATATGCCTAGGTACATAAGCCACTCGTTTTTTTCGTCAAATTTTAATATTACCGTTCATTATAATAACGCTTGATTAATATCGTATTTTAATTATCGTATTCTCAAGTTACATAACATGTTGAAATGTAAATAGGCTTTGTAATGTTATAAACAAACAACGTTGATAAAAGGGAACAGCATGCAAGTAAAAGTAATAAATGTAATTGCTAATTGTAGGTATGTATTTATAAGTGTATGTATAATAAGCCCACTGAACATGTTATGTCCATATACGTATATCACATATGTATATTTGTCTCTTTATAATACTCGAAGAAATAGAGTTCGTCATAGTTCAATGCCGTAGCGATCATGAAATAATATCTAAGACAGAAGTCTAATCATTTTATTATCATAATCTATGATTTAGCCCCGCGCAGAATGGCAGCGACGTGACTTAGTCAACATTCAATAGCTGCCGGAGGGTTCTGTGGAACTTTAAGTATTCCGATTTGAAATTATTAGCTAGGGACGTACGTAATGTCGCTTCCAACAAGTTTGACGGACGTGTTCAAATTAGATCTTAGACGTAGCTACTGTACTCAATACGTATATACTTCTCGAAGCTTCTTGAATGATTCAATTTCTTATCTATTGTGAAAGGAATACGTTATAACTCATATAACTATAACTCACGTTGATATTAAACGTGCTACAAGAATATAATCCAATAAAATTGGTTTAATAATAATTTAATAAATAAATCATATACCTATATTTTTTTTTTCATATATATTATTACATTATTTCTCTTAATTCCTATTTTTTGTTTTGATTTCATCTTGTTTTGTTGTTGTTTTGTTGTTGTTGTTTCAGGAAAAATTATCAAAACACTGAAATATGATTATTTTGGTTGATACGTATAACATACATAAAATTTATGAATACTCAATAAGCTGTATTTTTTCCCTATTGTAAAAAGGCAGTAGCATATCAATAGATAAACAGCTAGAAACCAGCTATTACATCAGAAAGCTTTAATGGATTGAAATTAATTAAAATGTAAGATAAAATCTAGAATAAAAAATAGAATTGAAAGCTCACAAAGAATACATTATCGCAAAGTAACGTTTCAATTATGAAAATATTTTCCTGGAAATATCGAAGTCGTTATCGTTGTCTGTTTGTTAAACGTTTTACATAAATCGCCTTCGCGCCTTAAGCTTTAGCTACTTCGCTAAATATCCTCATTTATAGACATTATTTATTATTCCATGACCCACTTAATACATTTTGGGACACTGCCTAAAAGCGTTCAACTTGTAAGGTAATCAAAAACAGATTAACAAATGAAGCAACGGAAAAATTAAACTTCACTTCAATTTTCAATAAAAAGTATACCTTTCATAAGACTCCTAAGTTAAAAGACTGATGATAGACGCTCAAACTCGTTACCGTACGTAGTCGGCCAGCCCTTTGACGCGAGGCAGCTAAAGGAAAATTTTCGTACGCATTTCCGTGTCTCCGAGAACTCAATGCGGAGTTAGTACCCATTTGTAACGTAAACGGACATTAGTCAAACCTTTTTCAAGACTTTTAGGGCGGATAACACCACCACACATGATTTGGCCACCTAATACACACTTGAAGAAAATTGGAGAGCTTCACACGAGGCCATCAGCTGATCTAAAATTAGTAGAGTAAAGGTTCTATTATAATAATTAAAGAGCTGATCAACTACATCTTCTTCTTCTTCTTACAGAATCTTCTTCTTTTAAACCGGAACACATCATTACAGCCTACATTACTACATCATATTTACATGCAACTCGCTAACAATACTGTGTAATATTTACAAACAAACATTTGAAAGTATAATTCTAAACCGTTCATTCCATACATACGATTTGTTGTTTAAAACAACACAGCCTACTTTAGGTAACGTCACTTTTATCTCTGCAGAAATGGGTATGGCTTGGTATTATGCAAAAATTTATACCGAGTTTGTTTGATGAATTTCATTACTCACGCTGTTCTCACCAAATAAATATGAATACATTACCCGCGTACAGACGTGGCGATATAAAAATTGCGTACAAGTAAATAACATTCTGCATAATTGAAACATTGAGGCGCAATGTTTCTTATAGTCTGGCTAGCCATAAGAATCCTTCCAGTTTGATGAGCAGAGCAGACAGCAGATTTTACCACTCTCAGGAAGAAAGTAGGTGAGGCAAGAAGACTTTGTTTAAAAATTTGCATGCGCTTGACAACCCACCCTTACACCAAATGGTTCGCAAACCACTTTAGTGCTTTCAAGCTTATACAATGTAATATGTTACCTAAAATTAATGTGCTTAATTGGCATTGGCATTAACATTAATTGGCATTAACATTTACAAAGTTACGAATAATATATAATAGTAAAGAACGTAATGATGTTTAATCAATTGGTCATTAAACATTTATACGATAGGAATAACTGACTACGATATAAAAGATCGATGTAGAACGTGGGACTCCTTTTTATCTGATCTCTTAACGGCAACGCTGACTGACAACCTCGAACGTCGTTACTGAATTTGACCCTCGTTTTCAAATTTATGTTTTTGTTAGAATTACTTCTCTTAATCAATACCCAATCTGCTCATATAAAGTAAATAAAAAATATATCAATCTTACCTAATCTTTATTATAAACGAAGTTATAAATAATTTTGCTTACTCGTTAAAGTCAACTCTGAATGTACTCTGTAGGTATTTTTTTCTTTTAAAATAGAAATAGTTTTCGAGTCAGACAACATTACCAATACTGTGAATAAGATGAATTTAGAGCGGACGGGCTTTGAGGTGTTCTCGGCGGAAAATTCCTACTTGCCTCCAACTCCATTGAGTGAATTTGTTGGCGCTGTTCGCTAAGAGTATACCCTCATTAATCCACATCAAGATTTAAGTCGGTCAAATGACGTCAACCGAATAATGTTGTTATCGGCGTCATGCTACACTGAATTAATCTCGATACACTAATAACAGTGCATTATAACATATTAACACATACTGCAGCGACGGCTTGATATTTTATTCTCTGAGTCCTACATCTTAAGGTTCGCTGGAATTCATTGCACGATCGATTGATAACTCTAAATAACATATTGAATAAGAAAATAGTCGCAATAATTTGGGTGTTAACCATTGAGAAGTCTAACTGCATCCAACATGGATATCTTTATAAAAAGTTTGCGATGCGAAGGTTGGCTTTTAATTATGCATCTGAGTAGTTACGCTTGATTGTTGTTACTGTAATAAATTCAAGGTTGCAACTAATCGGCCTTCGATACACGATATAAAACACATATGATATGTTTTGTGACAAATATTAAAACTAGAAACACGGCTACTTGTCTCATTGCTATACATTTCACTTGTACATCTAAGGAGGTAAATTTAATTGTATAATGTCCACAAATATTTATAATGTCTGAACTGGACTCTGGATATTCGTCATCAATCAAGATGCTAATCATCTTACAGGCATTACTCATGTTGTTAGTAAAATTGTCAATTAAATCTGATCATACTTTCATTTCTTATTGTACCAAAACTTCAAAACTTATACCGATGCCTTACTACAAATTGGGGACAGACTCACACTTGCAAATAATTAGCGAATAGTGGTGAAGAAACTTCAGCCGTCCGCCAATTATTCATGAACGAGCACAGACTTAATTATTTTCATTTAACTCAGATTATGTTGTGCAGACGCTGCCAGATAACCCTGAGACGATGCCGCCTAGCGGAATAACTCTGTTGAAACATCTCGGCAACATGAAAGTGACGCAGTGAACCGTATCGTGAAACATACAAATCGCTGTTAAAGCTTCATCATCTAAAAAAGACTTAAAGCTACATATATGTTTGGAAAACTTCAAACTCTGCTGTTTGATCTTAAAAACAAATAGCTTGTGTTATAGTAACGAGACAGCTCCAAAAGAACATATACAGATTATATATATGTGCACACAGAACAAATATTCAGGCTCATCACACAAATAATAGTGCTGGGAGGGACTCGAACCCCCAGTACTACTGACTACTGGCCCACTGGATCATCTAACTGCTGTGTCAACAGTTCATTATTTTCAATCATATTTCCCTTTCACTACCAGACACGGTCTCGTCTTACAATTATAACGCTACAGTTGGCACGTCAGCTAAATCAATATCACTTCACACACAGTACAAAATTATAAGTAGGTAAGTTGTACAGACCTTTTACGATGTTTTCTTTCGTTTTATAGCAAATATTTTATAGTATTAATATTTAGGTCAGCCACCCGTCTGTCTTTGTTTCAATCAGTGATACTGACATTTTTAGTTATACATCTCTACTAATATTATACGAGTAAATGTGAATGTAAGTTTGTTTGTTACGCTTTCACGCCAAAACGATTTAACCGATCATCATGAAACTTTGTACACATATTCTTGAAGGTATTAGAAGTAACATAGGATACTTTTAAGAAAAAAAAACTTTTTGGCTTTTGTTCGCGATTTCGTCCGCGTGGAATAGTGACTTTGGGCAACATTTTAATTTCCTAGGATATTTTTATTGCAAAAGACGCCATTCCACGCGGACGAATCGCGGGCAAAAGCTAGTATAACATAAAAACTATACATGATATTATAGTTCACATCATATTTATACAATATACATATATATCAAATGACTGCAAATCGCAAATAACTGCTTACAAACAAAATATTTCAGAAACCAAATAGAGAAATTTCCTCAAAAATTGTACGCATATCCTGACATAAGTCAATGGAAGGGAAATCAAAAAAATTGTCTCAATTTATTCTTGCTTTGAACATAGCTCATTCTTTATGAATAAATGTTGAACCGCAACTTCCGGATAACGGTACCAATAAATAATCATAACATAGACTTGTGTTGGGCATAGATCAACTCATAAATATGTACATATATGCTGGTACACATTTTATAGTACCGACTTTCAGAACGAAAGTAAATATACGAATTGATTGGAAAAGGTCCGAAACAAAGGAACCCAATAATAATATTCTTCTGTCATGAGTTTCAATAATAACTCTTTACAACAGTGCCTTCCATACAGAATTTGTTACGGAAACAGCTATTAAAAAATTAAAAAATAAATATTAGTTTTACATGAATACGTTTACAGAGAATAATTGATGTAAATATTGGGCAATTAGTAGCTTGCATTAATATGTTTACCATCACAATTAAGAACGTTGCAGATTTTATTTGAAATAAACAACTTTTGTCTCTTAGTAAGAAACGTTTATATTATTTTACGATACAATAAACTGTATCCACTCTCAATATCCTATATCCAAAGGATTCAATAAAATTCAACACAAATAGACAAACAGCTGATAAACTGTTATATTGCAACGAAATAGATATTACGAAGCTAGTCAAACTACAGCCACCCACACTACTACTTTCGTATTTATAGAATTCAATTCAAATAACATGCACTAGACACGTATTGAACCAGCTTCCATTTAGATCTGAGCACGCTGGTCTACCAACTCTATTGTGGACATTCCTCTTGTACGGACAAAGCTTTTCGACGTTCTTTAAAAAGGAGATCCATTTGCGAATACAGCAAGCTAGCTGTATAGCTTGTTGGCTCACCGATTTGTAATGCGAATCCATTAGCCAGCAAAATTATGTCTCGAAGGCTTTGTGCCCGAATCTCCCATTGTATGCCGCATGCTTTATGAATAGCAACCGGTGAACCAAACCGCTGATATTTAAGCCGCGGTATTGTAACTGTCATTGCTCATACCGTGACAAACCCAACGCTTTTACTCGTCAATGGATCTTTGGCTAAAGATTCCGATGAGCAGTATTGTGTTCCGGCGGACTTTGCATTCCCGCATTGTTAGACATATTTGTTCCCTGAAAAGGCAACACTTATTATAAATAATTTGAATTTAAAATTTCACAAAAATATATCACACAGTTATATATGCCTAAGATACAAACTTCTGTTAAATAATCCACTATTGTTGTCGAACGCCATAACGGCTATTAAATTGTTTCCAAAATTTGTCAAAAAATGTACATATATCCCGCTATCCACAATGAAGTAAAGTATTGAGATAAATTCCAGGTTTGCTCAACAAGTAGTAGAGTTCCACGAAAAAAAAGTGATCAGCCACATACACATCTCCGTATTATTTTGTATTGAACGAATGAATACCTTTCTCAATTAAATTATCCCTTTAATTAACACCAATCTTTACCTCATATAAAAGCGGCCGGAATGAGAACCTTTCGCGAGTAATTGAGTTAACGCTCGCTATATTCATAATCGCAGGCGAAAAGGCGAAAGAATATATCAAAAGATATAATATTAATAAGTTATTAAGGCTCCATAATGAGGTAAATTAAGGCGAAGTAAGACCGTGATTAATCACGCCTATATTGTGAGATGAAATTTGGGCCTCTGCGTGTTGAAGTGTTGTGTTGTTTTTATTTCTTTTGCACGTGACCGCAAGTTAATGAAACTGTGTTTGATATTAGCATTATTTTTAGAGTAATCTTTAAAAAAAAATCTTAGAACTGTAAGTCCTGTTTGATGTACGGTAGCTCTAGTAGAAACTTCTAAAGAAAACGTACACGTTTTAAAGATAAATGCTAGCAATTTATATAAATAAAAAGTGTTCTAATGTTCAGAGGACGAGACGAACCCTAGTATTACTGAAACTAAAATGAAAACGAACAAATAAAGCATTTTTACGACATACCGAGAATTTTTTTTAGAACGCTCAGGTACTTCAAGTACCTACCTAAGTAAATAGAAATAGAAAGTAACAGAAAATTAGAAACTTATATTATGTAGTTTAATTAGAAAAGTTTGTGGCCTTGTGTCTGAATTTTCATCTAGATGCGGCAATTTGATAAGAAATATCTCTTCAGTGTTGTGGAATAGGCGCACTTGCACGCAAGCAGTGTTAGTTCAATAAGAGATATAACGTGCCCCGTTTTAAACTAGAATAGATGTTATTTATCCACTAAAAAAGCTAATTAAATTAATTTTAAAAAATCTTTGTTTCTACTAGTTCACTAATAATACCTACACACATTTAAACTAAATAATTGTTGTAATCTACGTAAATTGCATTTGGGTGACTACAACTATTCGTATAATTAATAGACTCCTGAGCGGCTAGGCCTCCGCTAAACCGTTTCATTTTACTACATCTCTAGTTATTTCTATCCAGTTGTCTCTCGTCGTCTTATCTGTTGTCTCCCTCTTTTCTTACTTCCTTTCCAGGCAGTCCATTATGTTGCTCTCTTTGTCCATCCTGTATTATCCAATCTGTAAACATGTCCAGCCCAAAGGAAGTCATATGTCAAGCGCAAAGAATACACGGTATGTTCCTTGGAGATCAAGAGGTCCTTGGAGAGCCTTCGAGAAACAGGCTTCAATGCAAGATATTTTCAGTGTAGAGTTCTCTCTTCTGATCTCGTCCCAGCTCTTCTGATTTTGGAATAGTAAAGCGGAACTGTTACTACGAAAAATCCATATATTCAGCCCTTTCTCAGCAAGCGTACTACATCGTAGACTGCATCTCACTTTCCATCTTTTTTAATAATAAAAAATACATTCAGTATAAAAAATGTGGAATCAAATTCTGTAATCTTAACAACGGTTAGCAAGTCACGTTTAATACCGGCCCATTCTGCGGTACCCTTGTCCCGATTTTTTTCCATTATACCACTTCCGAATTAATTTAGCACAAGAATGTAATTAAAACTGAATTCACAGCGGGAATAATCATTCATTCTTGGTATTCACTTTTATTAATGGAGCAATAAATTATTCAAGAAACACGGCAAAGTATAAATGAGGAATCTATAAAAGGTTCGGATTAGAACTCAATTACTTACTTTTCAAATTAAATAAAGTATTTATTTTAATTAATTTATATTGACACTTCAAAAAGTTCCTTAACCTAATACTCAAAGTTATGGATGCTCTTGATAACAGAACAATGTAATGTCGGCTTTTATTTCATGCTAACGCAAAATATATCATGCTTTTCCCAATATAAATGTCAATCGTGCTGTAAATAACAACGTAAAATAATTAGCAACAAGATATATTCGTAAAATACATATGTAGATATTGTATTGTGCCTTTAATTGATTTATTTGCACCACCCACATAGTACACTTGCGTACTTGCTCTGTTGTTATGTCTGTACGCTTATATGAGGCTACCTGTTTTATAATTTTTTATAAATAAAAATATATAGGGTTGTAGAATCTGCAAGCGATACTGAGCTCATTCAAAACGATCTTGATAGACTCAATTCATGGTGCAAGCAAAACAGTATGGAAATGAACTCAAAAAAATGTTACCATATCAAATACACCCGAAAACACAAAATCACAGATTCTTCATATCACTTAAACGGTGACAACCTTGAAGAGGTGAAAGAGATTCGAGATCTTGGTGTGATCCTGGATGCCAAACTCAAATTTGCAGCTCACATAGACACCGTTGTTAAAAAATCCGCTAAAATGCTTGGCTTCATTAAGAGAAACATCAAAAGATTCCTCTCACCTCAGACAAAGATTATCCTGTATAACGCTCTAGTACGTACTCACTTAGAATTTGCGTCAGTGGTGTGGAATCTCCAGTACACAAATCTGTCGCAGCGTATTGAGAGTATCCAGCAGTCCTTTACCAGACACATGGCGTACTACTCCTCGAACATCTCGCATAGAGCCACCTACGATCTCCGGCGAAAGTTCTACAAGCTGGAACTCTACAAACCCGTCGAACTCTTACTGACATAATATTCTTAAAAAAGCTACTCTCAGGCGGTCTAGACTCTAGTGGCTTGCTCAACTCAACGAAGTGCGTTTTAATGTCCCGTCCCGATACCCGCGATACCCTATCACTAAACCCCTCTATATCCCTATATCCAGAACAAATATTTTGAAGCATTCTCCTCTTCCCCGAATTTGTGCAGAATATAATCGGTTGTGTACCAAAATAGATGTCGACATAGTTCACGACCCAATAAGCGTAATTAAAACTAAAATAATTCAGCATCTTAATAACTAAATTGCTATTGTACACTCTTTGGTTTTAGTTATAGAATAAAATTTCGTACTTAAAAATTAATTTAATAATAATTATGTATAAGTCTTAACCTAAACACTGTCTGTATCATCGAATGCTGTTCACGCCTATAATTGGCACGCACAATGTCATGTGTACCTATAAGAGAAAGCTTATGTAAAGATTGTGTGTATTGCTGTTGATGTGTAAATAAATAAATAAACAAATATATGTATATATATTTATATGTATATATTTAGGAATTTACGGATTCCCCATCACTGTTGTTCCAAGTTCCATGTTTTTCCAAGTGATGGGAATCCCTAAATGTTTGTTTACAACATTTCTCTGTCGAGGCGAACTTCGTACAGCCTCACAATAAATAAATAGTTTAGTTACACCAATCTGAAACGATTAATCTTATTTGACGGGACGTAGATACGTCATATTATGTTTGACAGTTAATTAAGATTTCACACTGCGATGGTAGCGGTACTGGGACCGATTTCAAAAATTCTTTCAGCATTTGAATGCTACATTATCACTGATTAACATAGGCTATATTAATTACAGGAATAATAAAAGTTTAAAAAAACACTTTTAATTAAAATAAAGTAAATTTAAATTATTAATCCTGGCGGTCCTAATAAGGATAATGGAAAACTATTGTCATA